>BMAO01015537.1:0-21947 GCA_019973975.1 Trichonephila clavata | reverse complement strand
AAAAGAACAAAATTAATAGACATACACATTCACAACTTGCCACCTTCCAAGAAGTAGATGATCGATCCAGTGTCATCCATATTTACATCATAGGTACATTTTCTGTATCAGAAGGAAAAATAAACTGCCTTACTTGTATTGACCGCTTCACATGTTGGATAGAGGTTATTACTTTATCAAATATCACGGCAGAAACGGTTTCTCGAGAATTTTATAATCACTGGATTTGTCGCTTTGGAATGCCATACCGTGTGATAACAGATCAAGGTACTCAATTTAGATCTGAGCTCTTTAAAAACTTAGGTGTTGTTTGTGGATTTAAAGTAAACACAACAACAGCCTATCATCCACAATGTAATGGAAAAGTTGAAAGAATCCATCGCACTTTAAAAGCAGCCATCAGAGTACATAACTCAGTTAAATGGACACAGACTTTACCAACGGTATTGTTAGGATTACGATCGGCTCTACGTGGTGACACAAATTACACCATTGCAAAAATGGTTTACGGACAAACTATCCGATTACCAGGAGAATTTTTCGAGAAACCGAAAAACATCTTGGATACAGATACGTTTGCGGAAGAATTACAGAAACAAATGGATCAGTTACAACCACTGAAAACTCGCCGACAACCTTCTCAAAAACACTTTGTCCATAATGACTTGCGTACCAGTGCACACGTGTCGACAGAGTAAAAAAACCACTTGAACCTCCTTACGATGGACCGTTCCCAGTGGCAAAAAGATAAGACAAATATTTTACTGTGACAATTAAAGGCAAGGACATCAATATATCTGTCGGCAGATTAAAACCTGCATATTTATTGTTAACTGATCATCTCAAACAATCAGAACATGCACAAACCCTGCCCGACAAAAAAACTGATTGTGCAGACAAAAATTGAAAAACAGCCTCCAGATTTACTGGAAAAAGATGTCCAAAAAACAACTACACACTCTGGTAGACACATAACGTTCCCAGCCCTTACAGAAATTAGTTACATATTATTTTATATGATTCTCATTGTTGTATTTTTACCCTTATTTGTATGTATTGCATGCCAATTTAAAATTTTACTACTTTTATTGCATATTGTATCGTAACTATGTTACTGGGGAAGGAGTAATGTCGCATCTCTATTTATGCATTATCTTTGTTTTTGTAAATTTAGTTTTTGTGATCTGGCAACAAGAGATTTGTCAATATTGCGGCCAATGTAAGAACATGAATGATGAAGGAACACGAATAAAAAGCTTACGATCGAGAATAGTTTTCTTCCGTTATTTTTAATCATTTTAAAGAGATGAATGAATTCTAAAAAATATTCTTATTTATTCCATATATTATTCGCGACTACCGGATATGCGTGCCACTTCATTTGGTGACCCTAGCTTAACTAAGAACAGCGAAACCTCAACTGATCTGTCGTGGGGCCATCTACCCGCAAAAAAAAAGGAGCAACCAAAGAAAAAAAATCGTCAAATAAATATGACGCAAGAGAGCAAAAATAAATAAATAAATAAAATAAAATAAAATAAAATAAAATCATCAGATAAACATGACGCAACTCAGCCACCACAAAAAAAACCAAAAAAAAACCTGTCTGCTCTCATAACATAACTATTTTGTTCGTTCGGGGGGAGGTAGTAGTTCTCTGGTAGGGGAGTGTGTAGTGATATAATCTATATAAGCCAGTAACAACCTCCACACCATGGTGATCATTTTGGTGTAGTGGTTAAGTTACTCGACTTCGGACCCAAAGGTCCCGGGTTATGTCCTATCCGGATAAGAGCGCCACTTCAAGGCTATTGAATGTCTTTTTTTTGTAGGATCAGCCTTTATGTGTTAGTTATGTCCATTATTTGTGTATTAGGTTCCAGAGGTTTTGTGCTTATCCCACTTTCATGGCTTTTGTTTCAACAATGATCGTTGCCACGTATGAGATTGTGGAAACTTGATAATTGTTCAAGTCCAACCACAACTCTGAAATGTTACTCGGGCAGGAATGCATATGCAGGGCAGTTTTTAACCTGCCTGGTGCCCTAGGCACTTCAATAGTTTAGCCCCCCCCCCTATTTTCACAACACCCCCTTTCTCGTTTAGTTCTTACTTTTCCTTTTTTGTATCGGGAGGGATTTTCCCTTAACTCTCTTACTCTTTTCCCTTTCTTTGTTTTTACTCTTTGGAGAGTCTTTCCAGCACACACCAATTATGGACCCCCCCCCCACCGTATTATGGGCTGACAATCATAAGGAAAGAATAGTGGCATGACTTTCCCATTCTTGTGCACTTCTTACTTTACGGCATTATGGACCACCCATCCTTTTGTAAATTAATGAAATCGTTTTCAACTACAGTATAGAGTATACATTATTGTATGAGCTGTTTTTTTCAGCTGTTAATTATCATCTTTTTCATCGCTTATCGCTTTACTATCTTTTACTTTTCGACATCCTTATTCTTTGTGGAATCATTGTCATTGTACTTATACAACGAAGGTTTTCTTCGAAAAACGAATAATTTTTTCGAGAAAATCATTCATAACATCATCGTAATAAATTTTCATTGCAATATCATTTTGAGTGCATAGCAACATCAAACAGTTAAGCTTTTCATTTTCCATATTAGATCTCATTTCATCCTTTACTCTCTTGAGGGTAAAAATGCTTCTCTCACGATTCGCTAGGTGGTATAATTTTAATTTTACATTCGCTGTAATTTAAAATTTTTTCTCTTTTTTTCATCCACCAATTTTTTGCGTCCTAAGCACATGCCTAGCGTGCCTAAGCGGAAAAGAGGCCATGCGCACTCACAGTTTGAGTCGCTATCATCCAAGATAGCCGTCATTGCTAGTTTATACTTTTAACACTGTGACAGTCTTTGTGATATTTGGATGATGTACTGTGACAGGTAACACTATCTTTCATTCAGAGTGTATCCGAAGCAGTTTTCCCAATAAAATGACGCTTTATTTCGCATGAAATGCGTCAGCCTATAAGTCCTGCAAGTAAGGATGGGGGGCAAGCGGCTCTTTTCCCGTTCCGAAAGAGTTTTTTTCATACTGTTCTCACAAATTATTCTATGCATTATTTTTATTTCTTTAAGCACGTTTTAACTGTTTTTAAATACCATATGTTTCCGAGTATAAGTCGAGAATGCTTGGAACATTTTTAAAGTGAAAATGAAAGGGCTTATATACGGATTCGCTAATCTAAAAAAAGCGTAACCTAGGAAAAAATTCGTTCACCAATTTTCGTTATCCAAGCACAAGCATTATAAACCTTTAACTTTTTTGGGTGTTTTGAATGCAACTTTTATTTTGTTGCTGTTGTTACTAATGCCACCTGACCGGCAAAGGCCAGATCGAGGCCCACGAAATTCATCACGACAAAGAGCTAAGTGACGCCTTTTGTTAGCCGTAGCTTTGGGCACCATGTAACTGACAGTATGATTTAGCCCGGTTCCACCCAAATTTGAGGGAGGACACCCTGGGGGTGGTCAAGGGCCTACCATCTCTCTTCCCCTTCCCCCAACCTCACGAGATGATTTGCGGCTCGATGGCTATTTAAAGTACCCCTATGCCGCGAAGGCACTATACATTTATTTACAAATATCCATGCCTTCTCCGGGATCTCCGGGATTCGAATCCAGGCTCCACGGTACACCAGTCAGCGTCGCTAACCACTATACCGGATGGACAGCAACTTTTATTTTATAACTAGCTTTCATGGCCCGGCGTTGCACGGGCTTTTACCGAGTGCATACATATGTGCAAATGTGAAATTAACATGGGAATTAAGTTATACCGAGGGTATAACTTAATCTTTATGTTAATTTCCTCCTTTCTTTCTGACGCCAACACTTTTGTGTGGTTTTGACGCGTACGATGTGAGTGCATGACCCGTGAGTGCGTGTCATGGCTTTGTCGCTTAACATTTTCCCTTCTCTTCACAAATTCAACACTTCCAATATTATTTTTCGAAATTACTTTGATTTCTTTGTTTCTTTCCTCTCCGCTTAGCCCGGCGTTGCACGGGCTTTTACCGAGTGAATAACTTCATCCCCATGGAAATTTCGTGTTTCCCTCAGGCCGATAGCTCTTATGTGCGCGATGTGAGTGATTTCTTTAACTATATCATTAAAACTCCCTTTTTCGCAATTTTTTCTTGCGTTGGTGTGGTGTTCTAATTATTAGAGATGGGTGAAAGCGCAGGTGTCGTCCTCGTCACTTGACCATGGTTGAAAATTTCGAGGTCCATCGCCAATAACCCTCGAATAGGCGAACAGTGCGAATTAAAAAATCACTCACTCAGTTTTCAGTTCTTTCGTTGCAAATTTTTAGTCCCCGGAAACGAAAATGTAGCCTTTTTAAAGATAGTTGTATGTTGAAAAAAGACAGAAAAGTAGAAATTTTTCAAATTTCAAAATTTTCACTACTATTTTAAATATTGAAGTAAAATTGTGAGGATTTTTTGAAATATTCGACACACGGGAAAAATGTTTCATGCAATTATCTTTATAAAAGAAGAAATTATTAAATGATTGTTTTAAGTATTTTGAGTGTTTTATTAAAATTTGTTTCGAATGCATAACATACTGCCATGGAAATTCACCTTCCTTTATCAAAGTTCCTGGTATGTGTGTGATTCCTTTATATTAACGTCACTACAATTCCCTTTTTCGAAAGAAAAAAAAATATCTTCCAGATCTTACTAATGTCAAACAGGTTTCAGTTCTCTTTCTACAGCACGGTGTTACAGTGGCTTTTTTGAGTGTAGAACTATTTTCCCCCTGACTCTCCCCTCAGATATAAGATTTATCTTGAAGTTTCTGTTCATGACATATCAAAAGCAATATTGCTTTAGTAAAAAAATAATAAATTTAAACAATAAAAAGAAAACTATTTTGATGCTTGAGTAAAAAAAAAGTCATCATTTTTTAATAATAGATAATTTTTAGGAATCTAAAATAATAAAATGATTTTCAGGTTTTCATTAATCAATCAATCGCTACTTACAGTTAGCTTAAAAATGTCTCTAGAACGTATTTTTATCCAAAGTAATAGGCGATATACTTTTTATTAACAAATAAATAATTTAATAAGGACATAATAGAAATATTCATTTGATTTAAAAAAATATATTAATTTAAATCCACATTATCTATAAATAATAATTAAAAAAATTCTACAGATAGCTCTTGAAACGTTTGGATGTTTGATTAAACATATGTAAGTGCTAAGAAAAACACTATGTGAAAAACCTAGTTATAAGTACACATTCACTGAAAAAAAATCATTCAAAAAGAAAATAATACTATCTGATAAAAACATTTATTTTTTTAATTTTAATTTTAGTTTTTCATTCGACACTGTGTTAATTATATTATTTAAGCACGTATCTGAAGAAAAAAGTTTTTTTTTATACAAAACTAACTTATTAATTATTTTATGATAAAATTGATTTGAAATGTTCATAAGACTTTATTTACATATTCACAGTATAAAATTCAAAAAGAAAATAATACATGTGATAGAAAATATATTTCAGAATATTTCCTTTTTTATGATTTTTTTTTCTTATATTCCACTGTTCTTCAATAAAGCAATCTAAGAATAAAAAAAACTATCGGTTGTGTCCTGCGCCAAATGACATAAGGGAATTCCCCTTTTTACTACGTCAGCGAAAGACTCAAAACAACCGCAACCTTTCAGGTCTTCCAAACAGAAAGCAAACGCAAAGTGAATGACCTTGACGTAATTGAGAATTTTTTTAAAACTTTTCATTTTTTCTTTTTTTGAGAGCTTAACTTTTACGTTAATGACGTTAATGACTTGAGCATGGTTGAAAATTTCGAGGTCCGTCACCAAAAACCATCGAATAGGCAAACAGTGCGAATTTAAAAATCACCCACTCACTTTCCAATTCTTTCGTTGCAATTTTTTATTGCCCGGAAACAAAACTAGCATTTTTAAAAATAGTTGTGTGCTGAAAAAAAGACAGGAAGTATAAATTTTTCAAATTACAAAATTTCAGTACTATTTTAATTTTTGAAGTAAAATTGTGAGAATTTTTTGAACTATTCGACACGGGGGAAAAAGGTTTCATGCAATTACCTTTATAAAAGAAGAAATTATTAAATGATTGATTTAAGTATTTTAAGTGTTTTATTAAAATTTGTTCAAAAAAGATTTTGGCTTTTTTTTGAAAATCACTGATTTTAAAAGTTTTAAAAATCATTTTTATTTAAAAGTAACGATGTTGATTAATTTTAGAAAAAATCATGAAATATGCAAAATATCTTTTTCTAAAAAAAAAGTTTTTTTTTTAAATTAAAAAAAAAAAGATAGTTTTCGGCATTTTATTTTTTTAATCACTGATTCTAAATATCAATGAACTTTTTAAAAATCATTTTCGTTTAAATTCATCGATATTTATAAAATACAAAACTATAACTTATTAATATTTTTCCATTAAAATTGATTAAAAATGTTCATTTAGCAATTAATCGTGACATTCCGTTTGCTTAAATAATGGCAGCACTGAAAATTTACGTGGGAAAAATAAACAGAAATGAAAGCTTCTTGTTAGGAATTGTTGAAAAAGATAGAAATTACTTTGAATGATTAAAAATCAGAAAAAAACCTTTTTGAAGGCAAATTTCAGATCAGTGGAGATGCAGCAAGTGAATTCAAACATTGAAGAAGAGAGAATTAATTTACGTGGGAAAAATAAGCAGAAACGAACAAAATCGAATTCGCTAGATTCGAACCCAGAAAATAAGAATCAGACACCCTCCGGTGTAGCGGAAGCGACGCGCTATCCAACTGATCTACCCAGACCCGTAGCAAAATATAAAAATAGGCAACAATAATGAATGGGAGGTTCAGATTGAAATTAATTTTTAATTGGAGGGAATCCACAGGATATTCGCATAACGATTGAAAGATTTCGATTGAAGATTACATTTAAATGTATTGCAAAAAAATTATTGATTTTTGATATTTTAATAAAAACCAATTAATAATAAAGAATATATAATATGAACATAGCTTTTTTTTTCTAAGGAAGTTATGCAAAAAAAAGTTTCGAAATGGGCAAATTCTTCGATTTTATTATGAAATTATATGTCAAAAAAAAAAAAAAAAGAAATATACATTAGGCATTATTTTAAAGTAAACTATAAGTTTTATGAAAGAGAACAAAAATTTCGATACTGATAAATATTTTAAATGAATCTCAGAAATGCATTGAATGCATTTTATCATCTTAATCTGACATATATAGTTATTTAATTTTGAAAATTATATAAAGAAAAATTGACGAAAAAATAACTTTTTCACTCGCATTTTTTTTTTTACTCGCCAAAGTTACTGATTTCCCCCTGTTTAAGGCAGAATTTTTTTAGTGTAACCCTTGAGTTAGATGCGGTCGAAGGCGAAACAGGTCAAAAGTCTTTGGCGCAAAGCTAATTTTCGACGCCAATGTTTGGCTAAATGTAAAATCGCGTATTTTGAATTATTTTAAAAAATATTACCTTCATTTTTAGGGCATAATTTTTACGTTAATGCTCTCAAACATCACAAACTATTTGCAAAAATAACGTGCTTTGAAATAAAAAATGTACAAATTACTACTGTTTAAGTTATTTCTCAGAAAAACAGCAGTTTACGAAAATCACAAAATGTTTTTTAAAATCCGTAATTTTGAAGCACTTTTTTCAATCTTCGTATATGTTACGGATAATATTGCTTTACACACGGGAAAAAGGTTTTGTGAGATTATCTTCATAAATGACGAAGTTATTCAATGTGAAGTAAAAATTGGGACTACTTTTTAAAAATTCTTTAAAAAAAAAGTTTTGGGAATTTTATTTTTTAAATGAATGGATCTAAAAGAGAAAAGCTTGAAGTTAATTAGTGTAGAATATTGATTTAATAACACGAAAAGTAATTCATACCCAATGATTTAGATATAATTTTCATAAAAACGCATCAGTTTTAACACTATTTTAAAAAATTCGAAAAAAATAGAAAATATCGTTATTTTACAAAAAAAAATTATACCGTATCGTGGCGAAATAAATGATCTTTCCGATTCTGTAATTATTTTTTGTCTAATTTCAACACTGAAAATTGGATGACAATTTTAATATGGTGGAAAACGTAAGATTACCGCTCGGCCGAAACGGAACGGAAGTTCCGCCAAGTAAACAACCGGCAGGAGTAAAACAATTAGGCGTTTTAAGGTTTTTAATTAATATCTTTTCAACTAATTACAATATCGGAATATAAATGGGCAATAAGGCTTCCCCGGAAAATTCCTGATCTTTTGGAACCTTCCGCGACTTTCTGCGTAGTACGGTTCGTGAGAAGATAGACGCACATACATACATAGATAGATAGATAGATACGTTTGTTTACCTTCGGATTTTAATAGTGTAAGATTTACAAAGACAGGGTCAGTCCCAAAAGTTCTCATGGGGATTTTCTGTAATTGGCAACACTGTCTGGAGGGGCAGAGCTTCGTACGGAAAAGTTAGTGGGGATCTAAATTTGGAAACCAGACCAGTGTCAATCACTTGCGGACAGTTGTTGAGGCGGGATTTCGCTCCTCGCAGAGCACCTACTGCACACTCATTCAGCAAAAAATGGACAAGTTTTTAAAACAACGTTATGCAATCATGTTTTGTAGGAAACTGGATAAAATTGGTCAGAGAAGCTCTAAATGCTTCGAAAAGTCCATGGTGACGGTTCGATGAAACAAAGTCAAACTTTATGTGGCACAAGAAGTTTCGGGATGGTCGGGAGTCCATTAACGAAGACGATTACTCTGGACACTCTTCAACATCACAAACGGATGACTCGCTGCAAAAAGTGCGTCAAGTTATGGACGAGGACTGAAAATTAAGTGTTTGGAGGATTGCACACCAGTGTGAATACCTAAAACAATCATTCATCCTATTTTAAGGGAGGATCTTCAAATGAGGAAAGTCTGAGCATCAACTGGATCTTGCATTATGACAACAAGTCGAGCAACACCACGCTCATTGTCTTCCAGCCTCTGGCCAAAATGGGTATGGCAACGGTTCCCAGTAACCGTACAGCCTCTATCTAGCACCAGTGGACTTTTTTTGTTCTCAAGAATCAAAAGAACCCTGAAATAAACTTTGTATGGGACACTGGAGGTGGTACAGGTTGTCTATTTTTTGCTTGACGAGGGTAAAGTAGATATCTCTGCGAAGAGCGTGACCCTGCTTCAATAAAAGACCGGTACCAGTCTGATACCGGTCTCGTTTCGAAGCTTTGATCCCTCACGAAAATTACCCACCTGTAACTCCACTCCTCCAGTCAGCATTGCCAATTACAAAAAATCATTCCAGGAACTTTTGGGACAGACTGTGCATAAATCTCTCAAAGTGTGTCAAAATCAGAGTTTGCGAATAGTTTGTAAAATCCCCATTACTCATGAAAAAGGATATCTGGTTCATCATGCAGCCAGTTTTTCTACAGATTTTCAAACATAGGTCGACGACCACGTGCTATATCAAAATTTCTCTACTCGTTTATTCCCCCTACCCTCAAAAAGTGGCTCAGCAAGTATGACTCGCACAGATGTTGTTGTTGTCGTATGCTTCATACTGGCATACATACGAAAGACGAGAGATAGATGAACAGAAACATACAATACAAACACAGAAGAATATAGACTTTATTATAAACGATGATCCCAGCATAGAACAGAAGAGGTGCACTGCTTTCCATTCGAGACGGGAATTCATTTCAGGTGAAAGTCCAACTTCTTTTCCGGAAGATACATCCATGCCTTATTCGGGATTCGAACCCGAGCCCACTCGATTACAAGCCGAGTGTCATAACCACCATACTAGTGTGTGTGTGCGGGGCACTCGCACAGATATTGCCCAATATCAGGGACGTCTTAAGACTTCTTGAGGCCCTGGGCCCCTTCGCAAAAGTGGGTCCCACATTTGACCTTGAAAAAGACAGTACTCAGCATGCATTGTCAAATACTCGTACAAACAATAACCCGAAACAAACAAATGTACATGACTTACAATAGCACAAACCGGCTCGACCGACTGCTAATTTTTAACTGAAGAAGTAATGATGGTGTATGGTGGTAGGCCCAGGCCTATACATAGACGATGATTATCACAAATAGCCTGTTGACACATCATTCATTCCCGTCCAGTTCCAGTTTTTCAGAGAATACAAACGGAAAAACATTTGATCGTTGAAATTATATTCGAATCTTTATCTTATTAAGACTGAATCTAGAACGAGATGAGACCCCCATTGTGACCGAAGCCCTGGGCCCAGTTGGCCCATGCTTTAAGACGTACCTGCACAAGATAGTGAAAGGGGAAAAATGTGGTAATTTTTGAAAGGGTTACCAGAAATAAAACCATTGCCGTTAGCGTTTTACTTTACAGCAATCCGATTAGAAAACATTCCAAACTACAGCAGATCATTCCCCCCCCCCCAGTTCGGCTTCTACGCTGTTTTTGAATATTTGTTAATTTTTGAAGAAAAAACGCACTCTTGGCTAATACACGGATTGTCTTATAGTCGGAAATATACGGGAAATTATTTTTTCACTGAACATCCATCCTTTAAGGTATCTGTACACCTTCGAAGAAAATTTTTTGAAAAACTGTAATATTTGCTATTAAAATATTTTTTACTGATGAAACATAACTTAAAACTATGAAAAATACATTTAATATTTTACTTATAGCAACAAAAAAAAAAAAAAAAATAGGGAGAAAAACATAGTGAAAATTGGTAATTAAATTCATTGTTAGAATAACGCACATAACTCAAATGAAAACAAAAATATCACTTTTCTGTAAATTTGATGTTGATCATCATAACAGTTTTTAGGGCTGGTACCATTTTCCTAATGATAATCAAATTATTACAATTTTTATCAAGGTTCGAGTAAAAGAACATTGAAAAATCACTAAAAAATTATTACGAGACATAATATACATCTTAGTTACTAAAAACATATCAGCTCTATAAACATGAAAAATAGTAGGGGTTCTTTAAATCGATAAAATAAATGTACTTCTAAAATTTAAACTAATTTGGTTCACAACTTTTTCTGATATTTACGTTGTCAGATGCCAATACGTTAAAAAAATGCATTTTGAGATAAATCAGAAATAAACTTTAAACTGCAATTTTTAATATTAAACACAATTAGATATACTTAAAATGCCCCTGATTTATAAATAACACCCTCTTTACTCTCTAAAACATTGATTTTTTCCCCTGGTTGCTTTTAAAAATTTTCTACGCTGCTTTACATTTGGTGTTGAATGACGTTCTGCATCGTTAATTCTTTTTACGTCAAGATGTTTTCGATTTTAAAGTTAAATAACCAGGAATTATATTATGTTTTTTAAAATGTCAACACAACCCTTGTACCCATCATTAAATTGTATAACAGCATCCAATGCTCCAAATTTTAAAGTTTTGAGGCGCACGAAAACTTCTTTCGGTACTCTCTGCCATATAATGCCATTAAAACACTCATTTGAGTTTTGCGTTTTGCCATGCAGACATTTAGTTAGTAGTTCTTTGGTACATAATTCTAAATATGTAGGCTTAATCATGTTTAACACTTCATTAGATAGACCTTTATATTTTTCTTTTGGCTTTTGGCCACAAGATAGTGCTCGCTGGTAGTAGTACCAACTATCTTTTCCGATGGGACACTGTCCATGCATGGGTTTCTTGGCACTTGATGAGCAATGAAATAGGGCTACAATAACATTTTGTTGAAGACCGGAGAGGTTTCCAACATTGCTACGAACAGCAATCCCATAATAGTTTTGCAATCGGTCAATAAAAGAGTTGGCGAGTTTGCCTTTACCAGACAGATTTTTATTTTTTGACTTTAGTTTGCGCAATCTTGCATCTACTCTCTTTTTGAACATGACCGATGCATTCATATTTTGTGACACTATCTTTACCATAAGTATCTTTGACACTGATAAAGCCTTTGGAATCCCCGTCATCATAATATTGTGCATATTTAAGGCCTTGCTTCACAATAGAACGTTGGAAGATTCTAGTTGCACCAACAGCTTCCATTTTCAACGCATAACCTTGAAAATTGCAATGGCATACGTGATCTGCTGCAAAAGTTTCCGATTCAATGCTTTTAGGCATTTTAGAAATCTTTCTGCAGATGGGGCAATATGACGACATTATTTCAATGTCCACTACTTTACCAGTCAACTGACAAAGCTGCGACACACTCATTCACGGAAGTGTAACCTCTACGCTGCCATATTCCGTCAACTGAAACACCACATTCAACTATTTTATTTTTAGAAGGATGCAGCACACACAAACAGTTCAGAAGCTGCTTTTTGCATTGATAGTTCACTAACTTCTGAAATCACAGACATGAGCTTGTTCTCACGATTAGTGTACGCAGTTTTGCTGAGCCTGGGTAAATTTAACGTACCACATAATTTAAACTCAGCAGAAAAACCTTTTCCAATTTGTCTCATACCATAAACAAATCTTGTATTTACTTCAGGACAGTTTAAAGTTTTCTTTGAACTAGAAAACCCTGAGTAAAAGTTACAATGTTTACACCTTATAACAAAATTTGAACACAAACCATACCTTGAATCCTCAGAAAGCAATAAGCCTTCTTCGAAACATCTTGGGCAACAAAGTTGTAAAAAAACATTTAAGAGGACATCAATATCTATAATTCTATTTCCTGTAAGTGTTTTATGCTCATACTCTTCCATTTCCTTATCAAAAACAGCAGGCATTTTGATCTTTGAAGAACTGGCGTTGGTGGATGTTGAGCTACAATTTTTGGAATCTTTATTAGTAGATCCATTACCACGAAATTTTCGTTTTCTCTTAGCACTAATTCTGCGTTTTAAGTTTCCCATTTTAAATGAAAAAATTAAAATTTTCAGCAATAAAAAAGGATTTAACAGAAACTTAGAAAGTGCTGCGCAATCGTTTGCAAATGTAAACAAACAATAACACACTCTATTTTCCTGCCAGATTCTGGATAAAAATATTAGTAAAAACCTATTGCCAATTATATTTTTGAAGATTCTGAAAACTCAAATTCATATTTTAAAGTGTATAAATTTTCTACTATTGCATATTTAAGCAATACTTTGTAAAATAAAAATGTAAACAAACATTTTTTTTCAACTTCCGGAATATAGACTTGTTTTTCCGGTTTCAAAAAGTAGCTACCGAGTAAAATTCAAATCCCCATAACTTAAGTTCTAAATTAGATAGAAACAAAATTTAAGCACCATTTTAAAGAAAAAGTTCAAATTTTAAAATAAAATCAAAATTCCAAAATCGAAAATTTCGGCGAAAATGACGTTTTGAAGGTGTACGGATACCTTAAATAAGAAAATATTTTCTTTTTCTGAACTATGTATGATATTGTAGAAAAAACACGTAATATTTTAAGCACCCAGAATATAATCGATACTGCTTTTTAAAGCAAATAATTTAACAGTACAAGGTTGTCGTTTGTACTCAACACTCATCACAAAGAGAACGACGTATGTGCACAACTTCTCTATGTCTCGTTATGTGTATCTCTGTGTTTTCAAAAATTTAATGGAGAATAATATTGTAATTTTTTATCGATGACCACAAAAAAAGGCTGCAATAAACAATTCTTTTTCCTGTTTGTTGTATTTAAAAAAATATATTTCATAAATATAAAAAAAAATAAATAAAAAGCATTTAGTTTTTTACTTTTTAATACCTCTAATAATTAGTGGTAAAACTTCCTATAAGGATCATAATAGGTAGTGTAAGTTGTGTACTTACCATAAAAAAGGTGTTAAAAATGTTAATTAATTTTATTAAATAAGCTAAATGAGTTTCTTTTCTTAAATCAATCTCAATTCCAAACAATATTTTAATATACCTTTACTAAAAACAAATGACCCTTTAGATAGTTAAAATAATGTAATACAAATACAAAATGAATGGAATTGTGATGTACCATGATTAGTTATAATTAACGCTCGAGATATTTAGTAACACATTTTTTAATTTACCTTTTATTCCATTTAACTTTTTTTGTAATATTCAAAAACAGATTTACTGTTCCAGTGATGGTTAACGGGATTCCGATACTTGTCATTACTGAAGGACGTACTATCCACCTTTTTAGAGGATTTGCCGTTGAGTGACTCCCAGAATGTATGGTTCCAATAAGACGGCGCCCTCCTGCACAAGGTATCACGTGTCACGCAGTACCTTCTTGAGACGCATTCCAGAAACAAACCATCGGGTGTGTTAGTTGCGTTGAATGGCGTGCATGGTCACCAAACCTGAACCCATTGGGCTTTTTTTTTGGTGATACATCAAATAAAGTGTGTATGTAGCCCTTCCATCAACACTTTGGGAACCGTATAACGGATGCTCGTGACAGCGTATCACATACCATGTTGAAAAAAGTGTAGTGAGAAATGAAAACCCATGTCCAGATGAGTATCGTTGCTGAAGGAAATCATTTTGAGTCCGACAGATAGATGAGCCTCATTCCTCAAAAGTGCAGTATTGTTCAATGCGATCAAAGACACGAGGGCGTTGTGCTTTCCATTTGTATAACTTTTGTGCACCATATTTTGAAATAAATCGGTGATGCTGAACAAATTCTAATTGATTTTTTAAATGTATCTCCTACTGTTTTTGAGATAAAAACGTTAACTCCAAATTTATCTACCAAGTGGCGCTGTCAGCAGTTTTTTTGTGTAGCGCATGGCAATTTTATTATACCTAGACCTCACTTTTATGACTATAGCTCTCGTCGTTCATAAACTATTAGGTTGATAACGGCCGTTAGTGGGTACACTGTATATCGCTTGAATGCAATGTAAGTATATTTAAAACGAATTTTTGATATGGACGTAAAAACCTGTTTAATTTCACTATTGCACTGTAACCTAACTATTTTCAGAAACATTGTTCACGTTAATATGAAATGATCATGAAAATATTTCACAAATACTTTTTCTTATTTTGCTATTTCTGAGAAAATATTATCAAATACTGAACTGAACTCGGTGGCGCAACAGCCCATGAGGGCTTTGGCCTACTCTGTGCCTATTTCAGTTTACGTGACCTTAGGCACTGGGGTACATGTGCAGATGTTTCGGTCAAGTAGTCAGTCTGATGCCAAAGCCCCAGTGTTCAGTTCCCAATCAAGCTTGGTACTCATCGACCCAGTGAAGGAATGAAAGGATGAGTCGACCTTGTCCAGCCCGCGATTGGAACCCCGGATTTGTGGCGTGAAAGCGGGATACATTACCACTCAGCCACTGGGCTGTTATCAAATACAATTGTCCTAAATAAATGAAGAGAATGTTCCTAACAAACGAATTAGAATGTGCATATTAACACAAATCCAATAAACAGTCTACAATATTCATTGATGACACATTTGGTTATTGTAAGGTTTAATGAGACACGAATTTACCGCAATACGGCTTACATTCTACAAATCCCCATACACACCAATAAAATTTACATTTCAGATGATAAGCTGCGCACAGCATCGCCTCGTATGGCCAATATTTCGGCACAACTGTTATAAGTTTCTATAATTTCGTCAGAATTTTGCGAGATTTTCTTGGGTTGGTTTTGGGGATGTTAGTTAACAGTGAAAAAGGCTGTGCGTTATGACTTCTAAAAGTTGATTCTGAAATAACAATAATTTCTTATTTATAACTTTGATTTCAAGTATAACTGGAATCTATTTTTAAATTATCTTACATGGTAGCGGAAACGCTTTCTTGTCGAGGTAATGAAGACACAAAACACAAGAAAGACAGGGCAATAATAAGAGGAGAAAACATGTTTGTTATTCTTAGTACAGCAAAAATGCAAGAAAAACTTTGGTTGGTGTATGCCCGGGGTGGGGCATTACGTCGATCGCGATCGACCGGTGGACCGCCAAGACAATTTGGAGTGACCGCCTGAAGATTAGAGTAGTTACGTTACGAATTGTATACGGAAATATTCAAGGTTGGCTGACAGTACTCAGACTAAGTCTTCTACTGACAATAAATTCGAGAACTAACTTTAGATGATAATGTTTTATTTTTTAATGTATTTTGTATTGTTTTATAATTAAGGTGCACCATTAGAAATTATTATATTTGTGGCCATTATTATTATGTTTGTATCTTGCGTTTTGCTTTAAACGCGGTTTCAAAAAAGTGAGTTTTTAATTTTATTTACGTAGAAAAGTACATATTCTGTATTTATTATTAAGTTATAATAAATACCGATGACTTTTTCCTTACCTAACCGCACATACGACCCTGGGAAGAGGGCGCACTCATGAATTTTTCAAAGGAAACGCGGTGGTCGAATGCCTACCATTCTCATATCCTACCCCAATACACTGCGAAACATATTTTTTTTTTCATTTTGCAGATTGTCGGGAACAAAGAACAGTAAGAAATAAATTATTGAATAAATAATTAGCATTATTTAATAAAAAAATTATTAATAACAAATAAGCTCAAACTCAGTGGCTTAACAGCCCAAGAGGGTCAGGGCCTACTGTGCCCATCCCAGTATACATGACCATTGGGCGCTGAGGTGCACGAGCAGATGTCCCGATCAGGTGCTCAGTCTGAAGCGAGATCCCAGTGTTTAAGTCCCCAAGCAAGCTTGGTACTCATTTATCGATCCATTGTAGTAGAGATGAAAGGTTGAGTCGACCTTGCACCGCTTGGGAATATTAATAACAAATACTTAATTAAATTTTACGTACTATATGCATGGGATTATAATCGATCGGGAAAAAAATCATGGGCTATGGAGGAGGGTCCAGACCCGTGGACCCTTCCCCCCTTTTGTGTGAGCTACTGATACTAGGTGGACCGCAACACCTTAAAAAATTTAAAAGTAGCTCGTTCTCTGGAAAAGTCTGCCCACCCCTGGTGCACGCGATAGATGGCGCAAAGTAAACCGAAGCATCAGCGCACAAACGGTTTTTTGCTGCCGCTCTCGCTATGAAACTTCATTTCGCCTGTCGTCAAAGTGTTAGTAGAATGCAACGTTACACGAACGCTAAGTTAGCTGATATGCATCTGGCATACTGATTGCATTGGACGAGCAGCACAGCAGTTGTATGCTTAACGTAACTCTAGGAGGCAAATTCCCAATCACGCCTTCTTTGCATGCTTGCACTAGAGATTATCTGACAGCGGATCCTTCATCATGGGCACACAGGAACGTGAGAGTAGAGTAAGAACGCCAAACAATGAGGAGATTGCCCTGTATCTGGTACAGAACAGTATCGGTACCAGTATACGGGCTATCAATAGTCATGTCGGGATTTCCCTTATGAGACCGTCTGGTGGTTCTTGCATACTAACGATGTGCCCATCTATCACTCCGACATGCACTATTTTATCCCTTTAATGTTCTTTTCTCTTCATTTTTTACTGTACTAAAGATAAGGTTTAGATGTTAGATATTACTAGACTAGAGGTATGTCTAGAGTTAAATATTTTTCCACAATTTTTGGAAATACATTTTATATCTATTTAAATTATTTATTTATACAATTTTTCTTATTTCTAAACTTGGAAGAAAGTATAATTTATAGAAACCTTCACTGTTTTTAGATCATTTGTACAAATAGATATGAAAAATAAAATAGATATTCCAAAGATTTAACGCTTGTAAGTTCAAAATAACACTTGGAACTCTTAAGAAAATGACGTGGCTGCGGTAGCCAAGTGGTCTAGGCATCGGATCGTGGCTAGCATGTCATGAGTTCGATCCAGTACCACTGAAGACCCACCGTGTAGATTGACCACCGTCCTATTGAGAATGCATGGGATATGCTCGGGAGACAAATTGCAGCCCTTTTGCACCACCAAGCTCCGTTACAGAACTGAAGAGAGCTCTCCAAGAAGCTTGGAACCATTTGAGCCCACAACTCATTCATCATCTCATAGCAAGTATGGTAAATCGCTGTGCAGCGTGCCTGGCTGTCAGAGGTGACCAACGCCTTATTATACTGCAGCTTATTATTTTATTTAACGTTTTATTTCATTTTTTCTTTAAAGTGTAAATCCTTGCTATGCTCAGTTTTCTTTCAAACTGCTACTTTGGATAATAAAATTAATTATTATCATTCTTTTGATTTGCTTCCTTATTTTATAACCATTTTACACTCTCATATCCCGTTTCCCGCCATTCTGATTTACAGTTCCTTCTTTATTCACATAATTTTCAACTATACTTAACCTTTGGACACCAGTGTATATTTGCAAGTATTTAATAAAAATAAATGAAACAAAAGCTTTCACAAGTAATTGAAATTTAATACAAAGTTCTCAAGTTTTTTGAAAAGCAAAACATTATTGAGTTTCTGGAAAATAATCTGCTAGTTTTATTTACATTGTGTTTTTTAACTTCAACTTTCAACTTATTGTTAGATGTCGACCATTCTGTTATTCATTTCATCATTGGAGAATTTGGGTTTAAATAACTGCGCATACTTTTCATGATGTTCTCATTTAGGATGACGTGGGAAAATGAGCTGCATTATTCATTTAATTTTCGCGTCGACATCTGTATCAATGATGTTTTTTGAGCTCTGAATGTCTTTGTCTGACGTAATTGGAGGTACGTGTGCATTACCATCATCTATTGCAACGAATTCTTCTAATGATACAGTCTAATGAGCGGCTAGTGTTTGCGGTATCTTGTTCAGTCCCAGAGGGGAAATATTTTCATGTTAAGCAGTTTTCGTGTCGTGTTAGAGAAAAAAAATACATGAAAATACCTGTTCTTATGTCGGAACCGTTGTATTATTTCGTACAAACCGGTATTTCACCTTATGGTATCCGACTACTTTGAAAACGTCATTTTGGGTCACAAATCACATTTTCTTTTTATTTTATCTTTTTAAAATTCAAGCAATTAGCTTTCTAAATCTGTCTTTGTTTCGTCTGTGCGATAGTTAGATAAAAAAGTTACAGGTGCTTAAAATATTATTACAGTTGTCAATTGAAACGGAAGCGGTGAAATCGAAACCGGAAGTTGACTTCTTAACATGCTTTTTACCGATAATTTTTGCAGTTTCAACCCATTATAATTTTGAAAACAATTCTTGACAACTTTTTTTTTTAACTATTTTATTGATGGGCAGCAATTTCGATCTTTTAATTCGACTTTTGCGATTGGCAACATCTGTTTCTTCTGACCTCCCGTTTTTGTTTTGGTTTGTGTCTTACGAATTTTGCTCCTAAATTTCTTCTAAAAACTTAACTTTTTTCGCTTTAATTGTACGATTTTGAATCGTTAATTGTTTCCGGACATTCTACTTTTGATATCTACTTATAACAGTTAACAAAGAAATCAAATTAACTTCTTGAAAACGCAACTTGATGGTAACACATTCACAAAAACAGTGTAAGTAAGAAATGTTCAAACTTGTAATGAACAAAAACTGGATTAATTCGAGAATTTTTCGCAGAAAAGAATGTTTTAATGGAACGTTATTAAGGGGTAATAGAATATTTGATTTAAATATTTTGGGGGAAGTGTGTTTTCCAATTTGTGTTTCCCCAATTGTTTTGAGAACATTCTGTACCTGCATGAAGATTCTATGTTTGGACTGGCTTCTAAAGTGACTGTAAAAGGATCCAAATGCATTTTTATTGTCCCTTTTTCAGCTACTGAAAAGTTAAAAAAGCAAAGTGCTATTAATTTATAACCTATTTGTGGAATGTGAGTTATTGGAAGGTGACATTTGTCTGCGAAAAAGATATGTGCTAAGCTGAATAGGCCCTGTGTGACCAAGGTAGCATGTATATTTTGTGAAAGAAAGGTCTTAGCTCCTGCTACATCAAAGGCTAAAGATGCCATGAACGACGCTGCTTTAGAAGTGAAAAGCATTACAAAATGTTCCAACATGTCAGTAGAAAATGTGGAATATCCGTTGCGGTAGAGACGTAGACATTCATCCCTAAATAGTTCTATAGCAACTTTATGCATCGACAATGGGAAACTTCGAGATTTTGAAATGATGTCAAAGTTTTTGTAGAATTCGTAAGGGCCAGTCGTACATGCGTGTTCCTGCAATCATCTGGGATTTACTTCAAACATGGAATATGTTGGCGTGTACAGAATCTTTGTATGTTTTTGTACCACGAGATCTTAAAAATATGTAGATTTCTATGGTGATAATGATTCCCAATAATATTTTTCTGTTAAAGATATGTATGGTGTCAACAGTGTCATCAAATATGAGTGCATAAGCTACATCCAAGAAAGAGTGAGTAGTCAGCAAAGAAAATTTTAAAAACAGCCAGAAAAAACCTCTGTGGGAAACGAAAACTTACCAATGTTATGATTAATAAAATTCAAAACTATTATGGCAGTAACACCAACCACGTCAAAGCTATGCTAAGAGCTACAATAGCAGCATTTTTTCATTTTTTGCTCCAGCAGGGAGAAACCCATGTATGGACCGTGCCCAACTGGAGCTGAGAACTGGTGTAAGTATCAGTGAGGAAAAACTTTCGGAAAACAATATACAGAAAAAAGTGTAGACCTTTTTGTGAAACTTTTAAATATTGTTAAACCTGTGTACACACGAAGTTGTTTGATAAGCAGTTACTATAAAATTGCCTTCACGGTAAGACACAAACGCAAACGAATCGTTTAATTGCTGTCCGAGCAAATGTTCCGAAAGAATCTTTCATCGAGCTAAGCACATTTTCTTTGGGCGCTCATATTGAAATCCGTATTTTTAACAAAGCTTTTAATGGTTTGTTAGGTATTTTGAAAGCACTTGGCGTAAATGCAAGTTATTATACACTGAGTGATGTCAGATTTGTTGACATCATTCGAGTCAGTGACTCGAAGCAACATTCTTTGCGTTTTTGAAAATCAGCCAGAAAAAAATATAGGGTCCAAAGAAAGAGAAAATTTAACAAAATACTAAAGAGTTAAGGTGTTAAATATAAATCAGGAGAGTTTTAGTAATATACTTGTCATATTTTGTTTTAAAATTACATTTATAAATTTTAAATGCATTTTTCTCAAAACTATTTTTTTAATAAATTTCATGATATTTCAAACATGATATCTAAAAAAACTATTAGAGATACTTGTATGAAAATTTACATAATTGTTATTAATAATACCTATTACAACAAATTATCCCGATGGTACAATAGGACGGTCCAATAACACAGAAACTTTCTCAAACATTTTATTAAGTGTTTTCCGTATTTTGTTCATTCCCAGAAAAGTAACCTTTTCGTGTTAAGCGATTTTCGTTTCGTGTTAAGAGAAAAGATGCACGAAAATACATAGTAGTTTGTCGGGAGCGTTGTGTTATTTTCGTGTTAACCTATATTTCAACTTGAGTGTTTTCGCCTTTAAACGCATTTCACTATTGTAGCATATATATTCAAGTATTTTCACACATATGCTTATATTTCTTACACATATAATAGTGTAAATAAACGAAACAAAAAAACCAAGCATTTGATGTTTTTAACTTTGAGGACACAAAAAGCAATTTACTGATAATATACGAGTAATATAAGACTTTGGAGCATGTCACAGACCCCAAAAATTGTTCAAAAGTTTTTTAAATTGATGGCAGTCCTGTATAACGGAGGAAAAGGTTTACAGGGAGTGGTTTAGGTGTTCTCGATTAAATTAAATTTCTATTTGACTATAAATAGCCTGCTTAATATAATTATTTGTAACCCTTCATATACTTTGATAGAGATGGGAATTTTCAAGAGAGGCTCTAAGGCAGTGATTCCCAAAGTGGTCTATATGACCCTCTGGGTCTATGACGACTCCAAGGGGTCTACGTCAGCCGAAAATAAATTTGGGGTTCCATGAGGTGTAAGTGCGG
>BMAO01015536.1:0-182702 GCA_019973975.1 Trichonephila clavata | reverse complement strand
GATGCTTCGCATTCTGTGGAGTGATGTTTGGCTTGTGAGCGGCTGCACGACCATGAATTCCAAGTTTTTTAACTCTCGACGGACAGTCCTGCTGCTAACACTAATTCCTGATGAACTTTGGAACTTCTGAGAAATTTCCACCAACGAGAACTTGCGATTTTGTTTCACTACCCTTTTCAGAGTTTTGCGTTTGCGTTCACCAAGTATTTTCGGAATACCGGTTCGTTTTTCTGCCTTTCACTGCCTCGACATTTCCACTTCACAATAACATCACTCACAGTAGATTTAGGCTTCTGTAGAATGTCCGCAATCTCACGAACTGATTTCCCACAAAGGTGGCATCCCACTATACTGCCACGATCAAACTCACTAAGCTCCTTTGACTTACCCATTGCCTCACAAACGCATAAGATCTGACAAACCACTACCAACACTTTTATAGCTTTCAATTACGTATCAAATTGCGTCACTCGCAAGAACCACTTTTTTAAGGGGTGTCCGGATACTTTTGGCCAGATAGTGTATGTATTGTATGAGGATGTGTATGTGAGTTTGACGCTTGAATTAATTTTAATCCAAGCTCTAAATATTGCCATGATTTAGTTGGGTTGAGGGTACCAGAACCAAACTGATACTCAAGGGATTTTTTTCAT
Organism: Trichonephila clavata; assembly: GCA_019973975.1. Classification (NCBI taxonomy): domain Eukaryota; kingdom Metazoa; phylum Arthropoda; class Arachnida; order Araneae; family Nephilidae; genus Trichonephila; species Trichonephila clavata. Next base: position 182,049 of record BMAO01015536.1, on the reverse strand, counting down.
GCCGCATAATCAATTGTCATGCGAGTCTACAATTTTTGCATCCGGATAATCCATCGACTGCAACCGGATCGAACCCGTAACTTTGGACTTACACTACCTCTAAGCCACCGAATGAACGAACAAAAGCAAAACAGGTAACATTTTGTCTAAAAATGGGCATGATCAGAATGCTCTTTCAAATTATTTTTATGTAGAAAATTTTAAAAATAAATGTTTCTTGGTAGACATTTTTATATTCAAAGATAAATGAAATTTTGGTATGGATCTTAAAGAAGAGGCTTAAATTATTCGAAAAATATATGTAAAGATAGTATATGAGTTGAAATACCAAAGTTGTTGTTACTAATGCCACCTGTGTCTGACAATGTCAGATCGAAGCTTTCGAAATTCATTATGGAAATAGGATATGTGAGGGCTCTGAGCACCATACAGGTGACAGTACGATCTAGCTCTGTTCCGCCTCAATTTTGAGGAGGAACACTCTGGGGATAGTCAGGGGCCTTCCACTTTTCTTCCCCTTCCACCAACCTCCCTAGAAGACTTGTGGCTCGACAGCAATTTAGAGTACCCCCATACCGAGTGGATCTAATTTTTAAATATCTTTCATACCTTGCAAGTGTAAAATATTCGAAGATAATAGATTGTTTCAAGACGATTAGGAAGTTGACTATTTTGTAGTGAAAAACAAGCATGATTCAGTAATTGTTTGTTTTATCAGGAAAGGGTTGTATTTAAAAAAATATCAATAAACAGAAATTATTCAGTGACACTTTTCCACGAAGATAGCTTTCAAGAGGTGATAAATGGGCTTTCTTGAATAATCTTTACAGCAGCAAAAAAAGTGTTTTGTCAGTGGTAATGTCAAAGCACTCTATGAAAATTTGTTATATTATTGGTTATCATGTGAAACCGTTGACTGATGCAGAAATTGTGAAAGAGTTATTCTTAAATGATTCCAATTTAGAAAAATGTAGTGACAAAAATAAAAAAAATATATAAAAAATTATTTAAAAAAGCATAATAGGAATTTTAATATTTTGATCAAATTTCACATTTCAAATTTTCTATGTTATCTTGGTCTTAAAGCATTTCTCTCCCTTTCCTCTCATTAATTCTCACGTTGCGGCCTGCGTGAAATAGCCAGCATATGTATGCAGCCCGGATGAAAAAAAAGGTTAAGTATTCCTACTCTAACTTAATTAAAATTAGATTTAAAAATAAGTTAAAAGAAATTAGTTGAATAATAGATCTGAACGAATAGAAATTCAACAGTATGTGCCCATACTAAAAATTATAAAAACAACAATGTATTTTTAATAGTTTCTGTTTCTAAATGAAACATGAAAAACAAAAAATAAATATAAATTTACTTTGACTAATTGCAATTATATGTATGGCGGTAAACTAAACATTATGCAGTATATTCAATAAATATTTTCAATCTGTGTTAACAATTTACGCACAGATAATAAATGAAATTAAATAGTTAGTATTAAGGAAACATCTGTAAAAAAAAGAATAAAGCGCAACACCTTTCCTGTCTTACCCAATTTGCAGTCGGTTAAATATATTCAATTATTTAAATGCATGTAATAAAAATTATACTTCATGGTTCATACTCATTTACTAAATCACTTAATGATTCTATTATGAGGAAATTGAAATTTTCACCTAATGATTCATCGTTAGTGAACTATTCTGTCTAATTTATAAGCATTAAGCTGGTGGTGATGAAATGAGATTTTCTAGGCTATTAAGAAGTGTCTTTTGAAAAACAGAATCCAAATTTTGTGAAACAAACATTAATTGTTTGTAACTTTTGTTCTTTGTAATTCTAACTACTTACACTATGCCTTTTAAATGATTATATCTCATTAAATACGAATCAATATCCATAATTATCGTTAAAGATTGAGTGACACATTGAGTTCTAAGAGATTTCCATTTCTCTGAAGTATGTGCTATACATATTAATAAAATTATTATCCTTATTAACGTGTAAAATTATTGAAATTATTTACATATTATTCATATTATCAAGTGAAGTATTTGCTTTCGAACGAACAGAAAATTTAAGTTTTTGAATAAGTGTATAAGTGCTTTTCTTATTTATAACTTTAACTGACTGTCTCAAGCAACAGAATTGTTCTCTAGCAACCATCAATCTTCAATAGAGGCCAGGTGAGGAGAAAATGTGGTTGATATGAAAAACCGTTTTTGTGTGCCCTTTATTTTTGTTAATGTTTGTGATGTCTTTGCGTAACCTAATTCAAATTAATAAATACTTGTTACACTAAAGGATACTTCATTGAACCCAACCACCAATTTACTACTTTAGTTTAATCTTTAACATCCAACGTACTACAAGTGTACATTTGCGAAATTTCGACAAAATAAGGAACATTCTAAGGCAGCTTTTTTTAAACTTTTAACAACCACTGCCCCTTTTAATGTATCAGTCAGGCATCGAGGACCCCAACAAAGAATTTTAACACCTTTTCCTAGCTCCCAATTACATGGTTGAGGGATGCACTAATCCTAAGATTGTTTCTGCTGCTTTACACGCTTTTTTTCAACTCTTCTTTTTCCATTAAGAAAACAGTAATGATTATATTTTATAAATTACTAAATACTAATTTCAAATAAATGAAATAATGTACTTAATTTATTAAATATTGATCTAGCTTAGTAGTCAATTAGTGATCTAGTCTGGATGGCAAATCTTTCAATTTTTCCAATAGGCCTATCAGAGTCTGTAAAAGCGAGAGATCTTAACATTTAATGAGTGAACTTTATGGACCCTCTAGAAAGGCATAGGGGTTCCCCGGGGTCCAAGAACTACAGTTTAAGCACCATTGTTTAAAAGTATAGAACATTGAAGATCTTTCCCAATAGAAACTTAATACAATATTATTTAATAGTAAATGCAGTTCATTCTCTAGCATCTAAGTAAGTAAGAATTGTTTTAATACGAAATAATTAGACCATATGGTGTAATTACTGGACATTACATTACTTTACATTAAACATTACAATTACAATTATTATATGCAATATTAAAATTATTTTACTTTAAACATTTTAGTTGGCCATTAGTTTAACTAAAATGTTTTTAATTCGTTGTTAAAGACTGGTATGTAGTTAGAGTTTTCGTTAATTAACCACCGAATATCTTCTATATTTTTATCTTTATACCATTTTTTGACTTGCTTATATATATCACAAGATAATACATATTTGCCTTAAATGAGAAATGGAATCAAAACTTTCCCACTACTCAACTCTGTTTATCACAAGTGTAAATACTTACGAAAAGTTTCAAACTAAAAATCCTATATTGCTTATGCTCTCAAGTAATAACATACCAAATAACAAGCATCTAATTTAACTAAATGGGAATAATTATTTCCAACAGTTTTCCTAAGTGCCTCATAAATCAAATTGAATTCAGCCAAGACCAAAAGAAAATGAGTTGCAAAATGATTGAACTAATATTCAACAATGCTAATTCACAGTTCCTCAGGCGATATTCTAAATTCAATTTGGATGCTTATGTGCCAGGCTTATAAAATCTTCAAATAGAATATTTTTTGTTTGTTTTAATACTCAAAAGGAAGGTGGTAAACGTTACAACAAGTGGTTTAAGACGTAAACATTCAATTTTATTCTAAGTGAAATTAAATTAAGCTTCGTTTACGCTAAAGGCATACAAACAACTAACCATTCCTCATTTTATAATTGTTGTCTTAAATCATTATTGTCATTTTCATCCTCAGAGCCTCATTTATGAGTACTGGAATTTTCCCGCTTAGGAATATTGAATATTTATGATAATGGCATTAAAATCATGTGCATTAAGAATTTGTAAATTATGTCCTTTGTCCAAAATATGAATTTATCAAAAGAAAGAATAATGGAAATTATTTAAAAAAAATAACTATTTTGCACAATAGGTTCAGTGTGTATGGAACATTCTTCGCTGTGTGAAAGATATACAAGTCGTTTCAAATATTTTTTTAACATATCACGCTAAATAAGTGGTTGTTGCATCAAAACTACCCATACGTTTTTCTGTACTGTATTCTTCAAGAAACAACGTTGGTTTCAAGAGTAACTTTTGTTCCAATCGAGAATATTCATTTTGAAAAGCAAAAAGAAAAATAAATGAATATTCTATAAAAATGAATAATATGCATAAAATCATAGAATTGGCGCTATAATTGCTTTTCTAAAACGAATAATTTTAAGCTAACTCCCCTAGAATCTTTGTTAGATCTCTTTATTTGTGTCTTTGACCAACCGAATTGTAAACCGGATAATACCTAAAATACACTGGTGTTGAATTGAAGATAAAGCTGAAGGTTTCTTTTATTTTAATATTTACTATTTTTTCTGGATGAATTAAAGTAAAAATTTTAAACATAAAGTGATTAATAATACATATTAAATTAAATGTAATATACACCTCCAAAATATAATTTTTCTAAAATATATGCACATGTAAATATATATATATATATAATCAAAACTGCATCTATATATATATATATATATATGTAGTTTTTAATAACCTTTACTGGAGAGATAGAAAACCTTTACAGAACATTAAAGATAAAATAATCAAGCATTATTGGAATTTTAAAAATATAAATACTGCAATATTATAAGACATTGCTGACTAAGGCCAACTTTTAATTTTATATAAAAGTTACATTTAACAAGTTTTTTGGGCTAGTGAACCTTCCTCCTTTCTGTTTATATTACACAGTGAAATCTTATTGAAAATATTCGATAGAAGTACAAAATCCGTTATAGGAAAAAAGACACATATATGTGTATGTATGTATATATATATATATATAACACACATGCATTTAAAACACACATATATTTAAAACACACATACGCATATTGTATATATATATATATATATATATATATATATATATATATCTACAATATGCGTATGTGTGTTTTAATTTCAGGACATTTTTATTTTTCTCAAATTAATACATTTTAAAATCAAATACTATAATTAATGCTTTCAATAAAATTTATTTTTCTTTCTTATTTTCTTATTTTCTCTTTAAATTTCACTTAGAAAAATACGTTTTTTAAAAATTTTTTATAATAAGCAATAGTTAACATTGCATTGTATATTACAAAAATATTTACAACACAGACCAGTTTTTTTACCTATTAAATCAGCTTACGTTTTTGAAATAAATATAACAACACTAAATCCTTAGTGAGGAAATTAAAATTGTAATATACATTACACATTTTGAATTCTTTTAACAAGACATTTAAAATAAGATGGTAATTCATTTGTTATATGAAAGTTAGTTGCTATTCAATTCCTTTTTAAAAAAAATTAATTTTAAAAGTTAGCATTTTTTTGTTCATAGCATTGTCATGCAACAATTTTCAAAAAAATTAGAGAATAAGAGTTCTTAACTTTATTTTTCAGAGTTACTACGGTAAATAAACACGTAGTTTTTGCATTCTACTGAAACAATAGCTGCAAATTTTAGAATCATTTATCTGTAGTCCTAAGAAAACTTTACACTATCAATGATATGACATTTTAATCTATTTATATATCAAAAGAAGTATACAAATAAAAAATGTAAACATAAGCATAGTCCTTTTTAGGAAGCAAACAGGCAGGAAACCTAAGCGACATTTTCTATTCTTTCCTAGGCATCAACTTTTATAACTAAATTAAGGAATCCGACACCTTTAAGCACCTTAAGACATCAAAAAAAGAATGATGAAGTACTATATGAAACACGACATTAATATAAAACATTTGTTTCACTATAAATGTCAGAAATGCGACTATTTAAAGTTTTCGCATAAAAAAGAATCGAGGAAAATAGGTGCTAAGTACTTAACAATAAAATTTTAAAAAAAACTAATTATACATGAAGCAAATTGAAACATATTCCAATTAGCTTTTTTCAATTTAAAAACTCATTAATCACATCAAAGGAAATGTAATGAAAAAGAGAAATGGCAAACATCTGCTCTCTTTCGTGCTTTATCTGTGTAACCTGACAAAACGACGAATTCATGACACTTTAACATGTGTGATGCTGACTGAGATAAATTAAACTCGACAAATTGGAAAGAGGCTATGAAAGAGAATTTTCTTCTCGCTGAACGTGTGGGTGTATGGTGGAAAGTGTCTTTTATTTTCTGCCAAATGTCCTTTTGGGCGAGTGATAATTTTCGAATCGAGATTCCATTAGATAAATAGGATTTTTAATTCACCTAATGTATTTTTTCTTACGTTTGTTGATTGATGAATCGTTATATAAGAATACTAAAATTAAAAATGTAATCGAATTCATGTATGACTTTTTTCTGCTACATTTTAACTACTATTTCTGTGTAAAATATATAAAATATACAAGGGGTGATCAAATGAAAAGGTACGAAACGACATAAAAATGAAACAGTTAAATATTTGCATATTCCGCCAAGGGAGAATGTAGCGAGACATCTCGGGATGCCATTGGAGACTCTGACTGGGATCGGATCATGCGCGGGTGCCCGCATGCGCAAGAGAGAGCAAAGGCTCTTATAAAAAGCGGCGTCCAAATGATGCGAGCACAGAATTACTCGAGCACAGAAAAAGCATTAACTCCGATGTGTACTGTGAGACACTCCGACGCCTACGCAGGTCCATCAAGAACAAAAGACCGGGGCTGCTCACGGAGGGTGTGGTTCTGCTCCATGATAACGCGCGTCCACACGTCTCCAGAGTCACACAAATGGAACTGGACAAGTTCCAATGGGAGACGTTGGACCATCCGTCCTACAGTCCGGACATGTCACCCTGCGATTTCCATGTGTTTGGTCCACTGAAGAAACACCTGAAAGGAAAGCGCTTCAACTCGGACGACGTACTCAAGGACACTGTGAAGGACTGGGTCTCGTCACAGCCACAGGAATTCTGGGAACAAGGAATCCTGCGGCTTGTTCATCAGTGGGATCGTTGTGCTCAGGCCTATGGTGTATATTTTGAATAAAGTCTATATTTGTACCCACCGTGTCGTTTCGTACCTTTTCATTTGATCACCCCTTGTATATTTAAGCAATTTTGTGAATACATGCTTTATCTTATTCTATAGCAGGGGTCGGCAACCTATGGCACGCGGGTCAATTCCCAGTGGCCCTCTACACTATTTTATAAATTTGTCAATTATTATTTTAATATTTTTTCTTATAAAAATGATGCAAAATTAATCTGAAATAAAACTTTAAATAAATATTCCTGATATCTTTAATTCTGCATTCATTGAAATGGGAATTGAATGTCTTAAAATTTCTCACTGTGTGGCAGCCTGAATCATATTGATAGATTGGTTCGCCACAACACAGCTACAAGGTTTCCGAATTCTGGCGTAGAATCTCGCAAAAAAGTATCGATAATGTTTTGTAAGCAAAATTTTCAATTCAAACACTTTTTTTTAATTTCCCAGTTAAATACTTTTAATTAGATATCACTCAGAGGAAAGCGTATATTATAGTAATAAAAATCTGTTTTAATTCTGTTATTTTCTTAAATTAACAAAGGCATTATTTATCTTGAGACCGTCCTGGTTTCTTAGGATGTTCATCAACTTAATCCAGTCAATCCGCAAGGTCCCATTATTAGTTAAATTATTAGATTTGAAAAAAAAAATATTTTAATCAGCATTAACACAAATTTTATAAGATAATATTCACTTACACAATCTATATTCTGCTTTATATATGTATATATATACAATTTGTTAACCACCCACTTCACTAGGGACTTCATATTTTTAAGACTATACATTTTCATATAGGTTATTGTTACCTATGTCCGAGGATTAAACCTTATATTGTATTGAAAAATGATCCTGGTCTCCTGATTTAAAAAAAGACAGGACTTGGATTTCTAAAGCAGAAGCCTAATTACTATTTACACCCTGAAGGTTCACTCCTTGTGGTCGATTTCCTCAAGAACCATTTTTTTTTTACGGATTTCTAAATAAAAGAAACATGCTTGCCAAATTCCAAGTCTGTAAGCCTAATTGTCCAAAACTGAATTTTTCCCCCTGTAACCCCTTCGCAACCACCCGCAATCCGATTGGTGACCGATTTTCGAGAAACCTTTTCTTATTGGATCCCTAACTAATAGAAGAAACATGTTTTTCCCAAGTTTCACGTATTCATGTCTGATTGATCAAAAACAGGAAAAAGTTTGTCTTGAAAAAGGGGCCCTTACAAACCCCTTTGAAGACCTGGTTTTCAAAAAACCTGTCTTTAGTGAATTTTTACCTATTAAAAGGAATATCCCTGCGAAATTTTCGAATTGTAAGTCTCAAAGTTCCTGAGATCTTTTGGTGAGTAAGCCATTTTTTCCTACATATTTATTCATTCAAAGTGGCTATTTGGTTTGTTAGATTCTATTTTTATTTTTGTTTCAATATATGTTCTACTTTCTTTAATATGCTTATTTCGGTGTTTAGAGGATTTTTTTATTACGTTACTAATTTCCTTTAAATGGATATAGATAGTATGACTGTATATATATTAAGCGCATGCAAACTTTTAAATATTTTCTTAATTTTGTCTTATAAATACAACGTCAAAAGCGTGAAAAATTTTAATTTGATATTTTGTATTTGAAATCATGTGTCTAAAATGCATTGTTAACGTTGTTAAAAGATTTTTACCCTTTGTCGCTTCAAAATACGGATCCAACTTTGTTTCGCATTTTAGGAAATTGTCAGGTCAGGGAATTGTCAATATGTTGTTTTTTCACATACTCAAAATGCGCATTTTGAGCGAATTCCTTTTAAGGCATGTTGTTAAAAAGTGCTTTCGATTCTCAAAAGATAACAGAGGTTGGTTTGCGGGGGGGGGGGGAGTAAAACAAAGTAATCCTCTTAGCAGAGATAGCGTAAGTTCGCGCTTTTTTCTCCCCCTACTTTTCGCAGGAATTCTGTTCCAATTTTATGTCCTTTGTGAAAAAATGCCTTCAAATTGAGACTCGGAAATAAGAGCGATTTCTGGAAGTAATTGAAAAAAGCGAAAACGTCTGCGCTGACGTTCTTTTGATTATTTTTTTTACTTTTTTTCTCTAGAAAAATACACTTTTACTTCATTTATTCCTCCTTTTTGATGAAAAAATAGAATTCGAATATGGTATAAACTGTCTAGATGTTTCTGCTCGATGTAGAAACCTTATCCGAAATAATTGGTTTGAAAATCGGAATTTAGAATTGTTTTCTTAACGATTAGTTTCATTTTTTGTTCCAGTTAAGTCACTATGATTATTTCTCATATCTTTTTTTATTTCAATATATTTTTTCGCTTTTTCTGTAATTTTGAAGATGTGAAGATAATTTGAAAGGAAATTAACGCTTTTAGCTTTTACCTGGGGGAGGGGAATCAGAAAATATTAGATAGTTTGAAAAGAGATTTGAATTACTGCTTTGAAGTAAAGTTCTTTTTTGCTAGTATTTAGTACAGTATTTACTTTTTTTTACTAATATGTTACTGTTATGTAAAAAAAACTATTTTTTGTAAAAGGGATTCTCAATTGGTTTCTGAAGCATAGTAAAGTTTCAAGTTACCTCGCTTAAAAAGTTATTTTTAAATGGTTTATTCTTTGATGTAGATTCTTTGATGTAAATGATATATTTAAATTTCTAAATCACAAATTTGAATGAGTTAACGAGGAAAAAAATAATCTACTTTTTTTTATTTGAAGAGACTAATTAAGTATTTTAGATGTAACATTAATTCGATAACTTCTCTAATTTTTTTTTTATTTCATAAAGGCCAAATCATTGCGCAAGTTAAATCTTACAATTAAGAGAATATTTTCATAAATAATTTTGCATTAAGTATTTTTACTCATAATTATAAACATATTTTGTAACAATGAACTATCCGCGAGGTCTATTCTGTTTAATTCAGGTTTTCATCCATCCAGTCAATATTTGGCGCTTTAATTTAAAACAATACTGCATCCCAAATAAACGTCACTACCGAATGACACATCAATAGTCAGCGAAGTAAATGATTAAATAAAAAGTGGATGGTTATATAAGGAGTGACACACACAAATAAAAACCCGAGACTGGTCCAATAAATCATTGTACTTGGAGAATCAGTTTTTTGTGACGTTATCACCTTCAAAGTAGTTCCCTTCAGCATTCATATATTTCTACATTCGATCTGCCATTGATGGCAAACGTTCTGGAAAGCGGTTTTTGGTAGTCTCTTTTGGTGATTTTCCGTTTTTGCCTGAACCGCTTCAACTTAGTTAAAATGGCTTCCCTTTCAGCACTACTTTTTCGTAGGAAGTAAAAAAAAACCCTCTTATAGTCAAATCAGGTGAATAAGGAGGATGCTCCATCACAGAAATATTTTGCTGTTCAGAAACTACTTGACTTATTGGGCCATGCGAGTAGGTACGTTATCTTCGTGCAACAGTCATCAATCACTCTCCAATTCTGGCCTTTTTTTCCTACTTTTTTCACTAAGACTTTATAGTACTTTAAGTTAGTAGTGTTGATTGACAGTCTGACCACTGATTTGAGTAGGGACCCATTCATATCATGAATTTTGGCTATGTCTTGGTCTAATGATTGTCTATTGCTGCCCAATCACCGTCTTGGACGCCCAACAAGTTCATCCATACCCCTGAAAACCTCTTATATCATTCAAACACATGTACACTAGACAAAGTTTCATCTCCATAAGCCTCAGTTAATATTTGAAATGATTTTGTGTCTGATTTCTTAAGTTTCACAAGAAACTTGATGTTGATTCGCCTTCTCTTCAGCAGAATACAGTTGCACGTTTTCACTCAATGACGCAGTACTCCCAACTGGTGTAATCAATTACGGTGAAACTGGGCACATGGATAGAGGAGGTGCGTGGGATTTCGTCCCCAAAACAATTGTTGCCAACTCCACTCTTTTTAACCTCACACTTCTAGTGTGTTTTTTTGTGTGTCACACCTTGTAAATAATAGCAGATGTTTGTACTGACATTGCCACATTAACTCGTGACCCCCAACGTAGGAATCCCAAAGATCAGTGAAATCTTAACCTCTACCAACATGAAGAGGAGGGACCATGACAATTTTTCCACCTTATTTATGTATGTATTTATGAACAAAAATTATTTAAATAAACTATCCTTCTTCGGATGTGTAAAAAATATGTTTTTTTTTAATTTTTACATTCTTATATTATGTGAGTCGTCACTTTAATTTGAAGTTAAGTACTTTTCATTAAAATATTTAAGAGCTTTACACTTTGCAGACTTAAAATAATTTTTTTTAATAATGATTCTTTTTTATAGAATTATTTTTTATGGTACATTGCTGTCTGGAAATCCTGAGACAAAATCGTAATAGTGTAATTCAAAATTATTTTTAAAACTTGTTTTAAAATTTGCAACAAAAAATAGATCTGCACAACTGACCATTAAAATTGCTAAAGAAGGCGACATGCCAGATACGTAAAATTTAAACGACACGAAGAAGATGCGGCGATATGCAAATTATTAGCTTGTCAGAGCATTCAGACAAAGCAGGCGCCGGTAGCGACACTAATAATGTAATTAAATGAGGAAATAGTTCAGCCGGTTTCTCATACACAAATTGTATTTGAGTGTTATTGCCTGGTGAAAAGCTGTTGTAATGCCTCGTGTAAGAAGCAGAAATGCGTACCAACACGTTTCTGACTTTGATAAAGGTCGAATTGTAGTGTACCGGGATTGCGGTTTTTCGTACTACAGTAGTGCTGATCGCGTTGGTCGAGATTCAATGACTGTTATCAGAATTTGGAATCGATGGATTCAGAACGGGAATACGGAACACCGTGCTGAATCTCAACGTCCTCCTGATCACTAGCAGTTGATAAGACCGACATGTTACCTGCGTGGTCTTAATGGTTCATGCAGCAACGTCACGAACCCTGAATGAAGATTTGGGGTCGTTTGCAAGACAAGTGTCTGCAAGAGCAGTTCGACGGCGTTTGCAACAGCATGGACTCTCAGCTAGAAGACCATCGCGGCGGCTACCCCTGACGCTGCATCACGAAAAGGAGAGTCTTCAATAATATGATCACCAACGAACCTGCCATTTTTGCAGATGAATCTAGGTTCAATTTACAGCATCAAGATGGCGGCATCGTGGTGAATGCATATTGACAGTGTGCATTCGTCATCGCCATGCTGGCCCATCATCTGGCTTGATGGTATGGGGTGGATACACGCCTCGGTCACCCCTTGTTCGTATCGATGATCCTTTCAACAGTGCACGTTACATTTCTGGTAAGTTACGACCCGTGGCTGTACTCTTTATTCGAGCTCCACGAAACCCTACATTTTAGCTGGAAAATGCATGACTGCATATTGCCGAAAAATAATGGGCCTTCCTTGATACGGAAAATATTCGGCTGTTGCCCTGGCATGCTTCACCATATCTCTCGCCAATAGAAAACGTATGGTCCATGGTTGCCAAGCGAATGGCTGGTCATCATATGCCAGTAACTGCGGTTGATTGAATACGGCATCGTGTTGAAGCAGCATGGGCATCTGTACTTGTTTATGCTATCCAATCTCTATTTGACTCAATTTCCAGGCGCGCATATAAGTGCTATTATTAATGTAAGTGGTTATTCTGGTTACCGATTTCTGGAAGTTTATGCACCCAAATTTCTTGAAAATGTATTTACTTGTTTTTTCCAGTATAATATATTTGTCCAATACATATAATTTTATTATCTGCATTTCTTACTGGTGTAGAAACTTTTAACGCCCAGTAGTGTACTATCACTTGCACATTTTTTAGTTTTCGAATTCTTTAATTTATTTAAAGAATTGTAGAGAATAATTATACATATATATATTATGTGTGTGTAACATCTAATTACATCACACATTAAGTGGAATTAATTTTCTATTCAAGGAGATATAAAATATTCTAAATGAAAAGTAACAGAAAACATTTAATCTTGTTAAATTTTTTTTAAATTTATTTTTGACAAAAAAGACTATTTTCTAAGTTGAAAATATTAACCTTACTTAAGTAATTTCCTCAAAATTAAATCATTGGAAGAAGTACCAAATGCTAATTTTGACTATTTTGTAATATACAGTAGAATAATTTATCTTGACTCAATAAGGGATTTTATTACATTTTCTTTCCCGCTTTCTATTCAAATATTTAACTCGTCCGTCATTACTTTTCATGCATAAATGTTGTTCATGATTTATAGAAATTACTTAAATAATTTACATAGTTCCATTTAATACTACTAGTATATTAATTTATATGTATATTTTGAATGTATTCATGTAGACAGAAAGTTTTGAATACATAATACGTCTTTTATCTCTCTTAAGTTTGAGGTTTAAAATGTATAATATAGTTATTTAATAATATATCTATATGTAATAATGTAATATAATATATATGTATATAGTAATATCCTTAAAAATATATAATAATATAGAATTGATAATACTATTTAAAACAGATGAATAAATTATTACTTGAATTTAAGGAATATTTAATTTCTAAAAATGAATTTTATCTCTTGCAACTCAATAAGCCAATTTATTTTAAAAACACATTAGTAAATTTTATAAAAATTAATTTTGCTTTGAATTGGAAAAAAAAACATCTTCTTTAAAATTTGTGCCATGGAAGAAATTATTTTCATATCTTTAAAGAAGCTGGTGTTCGAATTATTTTTAAAGATAAAATATTCGTGATTTTTTTCCCTTTAATTTGTATTCTATATTAACAAAGATTTATATACAAACTGTTATTAATTTTGTATTTGTTTAGTCTACATCTAAATTTATTTCTAATAATTTGAAGAAATACAGACGAATTATTTATTATCTAGAGTTGCTTACTTTACCGAAAGAAACAGAACAAAATAAAACTAGAAAGTTCGAAAAAGAAACTGTTATACAAATGTAGATTTTAATTGTGTTTGTTTTTACATAAATTATTTTAATTTATTCTTATTTTATATTCTTAATCAACCGTAAGGAAACTCATCTTCCAGCATATGCAAAGGTAAGACCACCATTGAATGCATTACGCTCCCATTGTACTATATAATGAATGATACTCAAATAATAATTTATTTCGCTCAACTTCCGTCGTCTTCTTTCGAGTTCTAATTCAAACCTAACTTTGAAAGTTGTTGCTAAGATCTCTTAACAGACATAATGTCTGTTTCTAATGTCTGAAAACCCATTAAAAGGTTCCCGAACCGGAACCCTTTCATTTTATTTCTGACTGGTTAAGTAGAAGGACGAAACGTGATGAGAATACGTATGATGCCAAATCTGTCACGGAAAAGACATAAAATCTAGTTTTGGCGCTGAGTCCAAATCTACGCCTACTTGGCGCGTTTTTATAAGGCCTCATGTTGCTTCTGGTATAGTAGAGATAATGGAGAGTTTAAAAATTGAAACACACTTCGTTTCGAGTTTCAAAAGATGCTAATCTCTATTGTTTGTTGTATGGTAGAGTGAATATAGGAGATGTACTGCTAAAAGTCGAGACAGTTCGGATTATGTTACTAAAGATGTTCGTCTAAATAACGGTTGTCAGAATACGATAAATTGTTATTAATGTGTAATTTTTTTTCCATTTGATTTTTTTCAAATTTTTTTTTCCATTAATAATTGGGAAATTTTGGTGATTTTTTTATTTCTTTTATTAAAATGAATGTCTAATTTCTCAATAATAGCTTACGGATAGTTCGTTGAGAAATTACCAAAATAAGTTTCAATCCGCTATGTGAACAACGTTTTTTTAAAAATTTTATTTATTCTAGCATAATCTCTGGGAAATATCTTTTTAAAATTTAATTCAATGATTAAATATTTATATACATATACCTTCTCATCTCCATTTTTCGATTTGATAAAATATGATTCCGAATACATTTATCAGTTCTGAAAAGCTCCAATAAGAGAACAAATCCGAATCAAAATTTCCATATAGGTTAAGTTCATTTTTTATAAACACATTTGTGTGTATCAAAAAATTCTGTGTAAATACTCCTTCTAATACTTATTACTTGCTTGGAATAAAATTTTAATTGTGTGCGTGTTCTCAATCTTATATTATACATTAATAGAACGTTAATTGTATACTAATTAATTAATTATTAACTGTATTGTAATTAATTATTAAATATAAATTCATTACTTGAACTATTAATTGTATATTGATTAATTATTAATTGCTTATTAATTAATTATTTATTTCATATAAATTGTATATTGTTTAATCAATAATTGCATATAAATTGTATATTGATTCATTATTAAATGTACATTTCTTAACTATTAAGTGTATATTACTTAATTGCTTATTGAATGTATATTACATAATTGGTTACTGAATGTATATTAATTAAATCAGTTATTAATTATACTTATTACATTTATTGCAATAATAATTTAAAGAAAAACGTAATTTGATTTTGAAAACGTCTTATGAAAAATTTATAGCAAAATTTAAATTAATTATTCCAAAAACGATTACGTATGCATAAAATTTTATATAATAAATTTCCCATATATTAAATAAATACAATACATGTAAATGATTAAAAAACAAATCGGGTTCTTTATTGCATTAAAATATTTTCGTCTGTGAAAAAAACACCTCGTATTGTTTTGATTACATAATTTTCACTGTAGATATATAAACATAATTAAATTTCATATCAGGGTAATTTTCATCATTATTTCTCTTCTTCGGTTATCACCTAATAAAAAGGAGACAGCTGCGGAAAATAACTCAAGTTTCTACCCAGTTTCCGGTGTCACAAACTCGTCATATGAGTTGAAACATTTTTGATAATAAACAGAATCGGTGCAAAACACGAAAAAGGAAAACTGTTTTTGAAACATTATAACCTTTCTTGCTTCTACCCGCAGATTAATAAGTATCTTTATTTATTTAAAAAGTAATGATTTTTAGAGTATTATTTTTATTTATCACATATTTAATTTGAATAACTTTGTGACTGGAAATTGTTGTTTATATTTCTATGAAAATAAAATTAAGTTTATTGGCAAGTATGTATCTTACAAATGATAACATCAATTTAGAGACTACACAAAATATCCTCATTAATTTATTCATAATAATAATTTAATATGTGTATATTGTGTCTTAAATTTACTTCCAATTTCTTGGTGAAATTTCGATTATAGATGATGTAATTTAAAATAATAACAAACATCAAATTTAACGAACTTTAAATCATTTAAATTATTATGAAACACGATAATTTTTTTTATTTTTAATAAATATTCATGTTAATTTTTTTTGTTTAAAAAGTTTTTTTGGGGGGGGGGGTCTTTTAAATTTTTTCACAGGTATACATAAAAAAGAAAAACAAATACAAATCAATAAATACACAAGAGACATTCCAGGAAACATTCTAAAGTAATGAGTGACATTCAAGGAAATTTTGAAAAGTAATAAATGACATTCTAAATAACTATATTGTAATTTACTTGTCCTTTATGTAAAATTCGGACTTTAAGAAGGAGTCAAAATAGTTTAATATTATACATTATTGTGATCAATAACCAGGCAATTAATACTTTTTGAGTAAAATGAATTGCAATTGAAAACTCTCTGATGTTTCGACTTTTTTTTTGTTTGAACATTCTTTTACGTAAGTAGAAGTTTTTTTCCTCATAATTTTCATTTGGAAAGTTACAATATAATTTGCCGTTTGCCTACAATACAAAAAAAAAAAAATAAACATGCATCATATCGTTGTGCCCTTTTGCTTTTGAATAGAACTCAAGATCGCGCGAACAGAAGCAAATAGCTAAATGCAGATTCCTTTTCACCACCTGCGACTGTTAAATCACCCTAATACTTTTAAGCGAGAAACTAGCCTTTTATTTCTCTTATTCTATACATCGAAATTACCACATCATTCTTCCTCTACTAGTTCTTGCTGTTCCCATTATTTTGAATCCCCCTTTACGTAACCATTTCTACAAAAAGCTATTAGATTCCCTCATTCCAAGTTTGCCTTTTACCACGTTTGCTTTGTATTGAAATTTAAACATCTGCTCCCACGCAGCTGTACTTGTAATTCGGTATAAAAGACTATGCTCTCTAAATTCTGGGGAACATAAGACATAAAGGAAAGGGGAAAAGCAAATATTTACGAAAGCGGGGATGTAACTCGCCGTAAATGATTGCTGTTCGTCACCGTAAAGTGCTATTTTATGCTGCACCCAAAAGAACAAAGATAATAAAGAGCCACAACTTCCGTACGGACGCTAATCACAACTTTTGACCTTAACCTTCTCTGCAACAAAACATAAATACAGATGGTTCAAAGAACGCCAGAAGGGGTCTGGTTCTTCTCATTATCCAAAACAAGACACGTAGGGTTGGCAGATTGAGAAAGATTTGCGTGCATCACCCAAACAATGGTTTTCGGAAGACTAATACCGATTTTTTAATGTGTTCCTCGATGCCGTTCAAATTAATTAGATTCGTGCACGTAATGTATTAATTGAATGAAGCTCGGAGTGTGTCACACACGCGAACAATTCTTCATAATTTTTTATGTATGTCATCGGTACAATGAATAGCTTGTAAGAATTGAATGGCTAAATCATTAATACAATGTAGTATAATCATTAATACAATGTAATCAACCACAATGTAGTTGACGATCCTCATCAAGATCTTTTTCACTAAGAAATGATTTTTGTAAATAGAATTGAGATGCGAAGTCAGATAACTTCATATTAATCACAATTTTCAACATTATGATTGAAAAAAATTAATAATATTAATACGTATTTAATCTAAAAGAATTGCTATTCCAGAATGTGTTAAATAACTCTAAACATGAAAATTACTAAAATTCTTCAAAATTTCTTGGGTACTTGATTTCAATGATTTTTCTGCACACGGAAAAGAGTTTTATTTATATTTTCATAATTCAGCATACATTTCTGTGTCATTAGGTACCTCATTTTCTGAAACATTTTTTTCCTAGTAATGAACATATAGTTTTAGAATAAAGAATTTTTTTTTGAGAGGATCGATGAAAAATATTTATTTCTGAAAGAAAAAAAAAGAGAGAGAAAAAAACCGCTTAAAAATTTTGAAGTAGTAAAAAATATTTATCTTTTATTTTTATATTTCAATGATGCTTAAGTGCTTTTTATAGCTTCTCAAGTAATCTTTTCTGATTTTGATGAAGAGTTTTAGGGGAAACTAAAGAAAATATTTTGTCTTACCACTAGAGAGGAAATTATTTTATTAAAAAATTAACTCATTTTTTTATAATTTAGAGGAAAAAATCCTTTATTAATTGAAATTTTAAGTTACGTTGAGAAAAATCAAAAAGATAGATAGAAAATACTTGACAAATAACCATTTATTCTATTTTCGAACTCCTGGAATTAATTTTAGTTCTTATCAAATTAATCTCTTCAAGCCTTCTTATAATTATTCGCTATATTTAATTCTTTTGTATCTGTTTAAATTGTAAGTGTTTTCCTCTGTAGAATTTTTGTTATCAAAGTTCTGTGAAACTGCTACGGCAATAAAAATTATTTCATAAAAGTCATGTGTTAGGAAAATAGAATGACTATATTTGAAAAATAGAATAATTTGTTTGAAGACGTTCGTGCTTTTTGGACTTGTTGAATGCTTGGAATATATATATATATATATATATATTATATATATATATATATATATATATTAACAAACAAATACGCATTTCTTCCTTTTTTTAAAAAAGAAAATCCTTACATTATTTGTTTTCTCTATTTTTTGTACAGTTGCTTACATAATAAAATAGATAAGTAAAGAATTTAAAAAGGAAATAAATTATTTCACTGAAAGCATATAGAAACATAGTTAAATTCATATATAAATGACAACATATAAAAAACAAAGAAATAAAATAAAAAAGCTCACTTAACGGACCATTATTGCTATTCGACAAATTACCCAAATAACACACATAATTTAATTCATTTGTTATGCAATATTTAAATAAAAAACAAGAAAAAAATCGTTTTCGTAACCAACAATAGCAGGCCATTGTTCCGGATGTTTTTGTACTGTGTGTGGAACATGTTTTTACGTATGACTTTATCCGTTACGAATAATAGGCTGATGCATAAAAAATATTTTGAAAAATATTTTGGCAGCATTTCAAATTTGTGCCACAATGGAATTTTCTAGAGACGAATAGAATTTGCGTGAGCATCAGCGCGTTTCATAGATGCCAAAGTTTCCGTCACACCGCAAACTAGGTTAGTGGAAGGAGGATTATTTATTAAGAGAACTTTTTTGAATCATTTTAGTTATATCTTCTTCTGTTCAAATAGCACTAAAGAATTACTACTCTTTTTGTGAAGGAATTTATGATGAGGTTTATTTAAATTTTTCTGTGCATGGAAACAATTGAGAACATTACTATGTTAATTGTGTATGTGTTTAAAATATCTTACAGTTTTATGATTTTTGAAGAAATATATGAATTCATAGATCAAGCATAATAACATTTGTATTAATTTTTTTTGTGTAAAAATATATTCAATAAACAATGTTTTAATTCTACTATTCTAATAAAATAACTTAATTTTGAAGTTTAAAAAAGAATGAATTACTTTTAAATGACGTATTTAAGTCTTATTTTCAAGATATTAACTTGGAAAAAAAAACATATCAGATATATTATTATAGAATGGGATATAAGCAGTATAATTCGAAATACTTAAATATTCCATAAGAACGTAATAAACACACTAAAATTGGTTGGAATGTGATGGTGAGTTTTCTTAAATGCATATTGGATTCGTTAAGCAATTTCTAAGTATAAATGGCACTTACGTATTAGCGTCACCGCAGTCAAATTGGCGATACGCGAAATCGTGCCATATTCCACCCAAAGCTGACTGATTAGTATATTTTCATATAAAACATGTTAACATCTGAGTTGTTTTGATATCAAGATACGATTCGAGTGGCACCAATTTTGCTGCAGTGATGCTAATTCGTAAATACCGAATAAATCAACAAAATAAGCACCTTCCTATATATATTCGGGCGTCCAATTAAATATATTTTAAAATCACGAAATATAAAGTTGTTGCCAAACTATTTAACATAAAGTGAAATAATAAGTATAGTAAAATGAAACATTTAAAAAATTAATTGAATTAAATAAAGTGGCGTCACATTAGTTAACAATTCTTAACACAAATAAATACCCTCTATACTTTTAATGTTTAGAAACCTCATGATTTCTCTTGAAATTGAAGAAAAAGTCTAAAAATATTGATAATACATATAAGCAAGTAAAATACATCACAGCAAATATAAGTTGTTCTTACGTATTATCGCAACAATCGCCAAGTTGGCAATCCCGATTTCCTATGGCTCGTATGCGCTGAATTGGCAACCAGGTGCTTTGTCTCATAATTCTAATTCTTATTATTATATTGAATTCTTTTATTCTACTTATTATTGTAGAAGGATAATTTTCGTAAACAAGTAAACTGCTTTTGTAGAATGGAATGTGTGTGTGAGAATAAAATATGATACCTTAAAAATATATTTCCTTGTTTCAAAATGTTTTTCAATTCCAAATAAACATTGCAAATTTTTCTTCCGTCTTTTTATTAACAAACCAAACCGCTTAACATCAGAACAGCAAAAATAAAATCAGACGATAACGTTGCATGCAACAATCGATTGAATTAAAAATAAATTGGCACAAAAACTATAATTGCCACAGTGCCAAACGAAACGATTACTTCTTTTTTAACTGTTTATATATATCCCAATTAGATAGGGAAGACGCGTTTAAAATTCCTTTTCGTTGGGATTACCAAAAATATGTGGCAAGAGTTGCAACAGATAATATTCAAATGATATTAGCATTAAGGCACACACACACATCTTTTAATTAATTGAAAATATTAGATCTCTCACAAAATTAGCAACTTATTTTCGTGATTTATACTGGCCAAATTTTACTATTTGTTGAAACCCTGTTTTAGAAAGAAAAAAAACAGACGTATTAATTTTATTTAATAGAAAGAAAAAATAATCGAATCTATTTATTTTATTGTTAATATATTACTTTTAAAGAATTTTAAAATATTTTTAAAATTTATCATTTACCTGTCTTTATGTTTTCTGGTATCAATTAAGTGTTGCAATCAATTTAAATCGGTTTTTATATCCATTAATAATAAAATTAACAATTAAAACTTGAAGTAAATTATATTTTTAAATGTATGTATTCCCTTACAATTTCAAAGTTATATGTTGATTTGTTTCCTTCTGTAAGTCCTTGTATAAGCATTATAACTTTCCATATTGTCAATTTTTTCTGCTTAAAATCCATTTTAAAAACTAATTTTTTTCCAGTTCCCTAAAAATTATGCTTATTAATTCAATAATTGAGTGTTTAATGAGTTAAATAAAATATTTATGACAAGGTCGTTCCAATAATATAATTTGTTAAAGCAAGTTTGATAGCACTCATATAAGCTAATTTTTATCAATACTATCAACTGAATCTTCTATATACGTACTAGAACTACATTTTTCTCGGTTTTTCTCTAACATCTTCCCTGTAGACATAACTCTACACTTACCAGGATTTAAACGGCATAAAACTCTACATGCTGTTAAAACCATAACATCCGTTCTCGTAACGACGTGATTTAACTTTTGTGTTACCTACAAGTTCTTAAGCTTTATGTTTATTTGCGTAAGAAAGTTGCCTGTCTATAATTCATACGAAAATAAAAAAGAAACTCTAGAACTTAACCAACCAAAATTGAAGCTGACAAGTCGGAAATGTGCTTGTTCTCATCTGTTGACGTTGGAAATTGGCAAGGATCCCTTCGTACTTTTCACGTTACTCGAATGATATAGGCAGCGTATTTGTTTTCGACGACTAAACTCTGCAATCATCTGTTGACTTCCGTTAGTGTCAGCTCCACAGAATTCGGACAGCCTGAGTGATGGCATGGAGCATTATGAAGCCTATTTCGCGTTTGAGTAGACTGGAGCTGCTAATGATTAGACTTTGTGAATGAATGCCGCGTGTGTGAAATGCTATGTTTGGCTTTTGTAATTCAAGTCTTGTAAACGTCAAATTCCTTCAAAACAATTGCTTTCGCATTCATTAATAAATTGGTGCAGTATGGAATATTTGGGGTCATGCGAATATTACTAAAAATAATTAATGACTTTTATAAAGATTGATTAGTTGTTAAATATTTAAGAAAAAGGCTAAGAAAAACTAATGTGCGAAATGCTTGTTATAGTGGTTTCTGTTAGTGTGTATTCAATCATGTAAAAGCTTGTTAGAAAAAAGGTGTAGAATAAGTTTAAAAAAATGCTAGCTGGTATATCCGTTCTTTGCACGGATGGATTGAAAAATTAAACAACACAGATTGAAGGATAAAGAAGTTTTTAATGAGTTAATTTTACGTGAATTGCAAATTAAACAAATAAAAAGCTGTTTGCATATCTCAGCCTAACAAAAAACGAACACATTTGTTAAATTTTAGGTCTGTAGATCTAATAGCTGATAAAAATGATTTTTTTTTATTTATAACGCCCCGTAACTCTCTTGTGGGTCGTTTTTGAAAACACCTTCCTAAACTGATCTCTGCTCAGCAAAAGTAACATATTGTTACAAATTTTGTGTAATGAATACTTAAAATAGAGTAAATAATTTATACCTGGATGTGTAATGTGTTAATATTAATTTCTATTGTATATATTTTATGTTAAAAATGTAATAATCGCAAAACGCGTTCCTTACATTATATTGGTGATTCAATGGAAACATAGCGAAATGTTGGCGATAGAGCCAAGTCGGCATATTTTTGGCGACCATGTTGGCAACTTGACGATTGATTGAACGATGCAGAAGTTGATATGCTGTAGCGCCACCTGGTGGGGAGCTACAACAAAGAGGACAGAACAAAAACCTTTTCTACAAAAAAAAATACATATACATGCCGATATTCATATTAATCTGTTGAACTCTGTAGGAGTGAAGCGAGGTCATATATACAAACATCCAGTTTTTATATATAAATGTATGTGTGTGTATATACTTTATAAAGTTTTTAAATTTTTAGTATTCTTCTTCTAGGATTATGATTATTATCTTTAGTTAAATAAATTTTTACCTTCAGTATTTTCTGTTCTTACACTATTTTATCTTCCTTTTTGTGCAGTGGTATATGCAATTATAGGTGAAAGTTGGCTGGCCTTAAAAAAAGTTTAACTTACAATTTTAGTTCCTAACGCTAAGAGTTTCTATCTTACTACTGAGGCGATATAATTAGATTTATAGTAATTTAGTGTATAATTATTGATGATATATATATATGTGTGTAAGTGTTCATTAAAAAACAACTGCTGTTCAAAATATGATCAATTCACAAAAATGCCATGAAAAACAAATCCATTATAAAAATTTTAGGTTAAAAATTTGTTTTATGAAACTGTTAAGTTAATAATTCCGGGATTTAAATTAAGATTTTCAAAGATTTTTTTATCTCTTTAATTTCCAAGGTTTTAATAAGACGCTTATGTCGAACTGTTAACAAACCATTCGCGAACCGTTCGTTAAAATTATGTTTAGTAAAAACTTGTGGCAATTTTTGGGTAGAGACGAAACCATCACCAATCAAAAGCAGTCATCTGCCTTTTACCAGTGTATGCAAAAGGCTCGCAAGAAGAAAAAAAAATAAAAGAAAAATCACAACGAGCCGCATACTATGTTATTTGGAATGCTAACACCCTTCCCTAATAACTTATGTGTTGATGGGAAAGCCAACAAGAAGATGTTCTCCACCAGCTGTGCACGAGAAATTTGTTTGGCGCTTAAAAATGTGAATGCATCCGTAGTAAAATTGTTCAAAATGTTTTTGAAGAATAGTTTGTACAAAATAATCGAATACTTAATGTTTTATTCATGGAAAATGTTTTCCTTTTTTATTTCATTTGATATTTTATACCTTCGAGTTCAGACAATAATAAAAAAAGAACAAATCAGTCCGTTATTACGAAAAGAATTGCAAAATAAACTTACTATCCAGGTATTTGAAATTAAGTCAAACATATTTTCTCACGTAATTTTAAAATTACTAGCTTGAAGAAAAAAAACCTGACTACATAACTTCCTAAACTATTTTCCAAAAGTTTCGACATGATATCCTTTAATCCTTCTCTTAAAATACGAATATTTGTTTTATTCCATGTTTGATGTATCACATTCCAAACTTTTCCCTACATTTGTCGAACAAAAGCATATTCATTAAAATAGAACAGCGCACTGTAGCAGTAAATTTTAAAAGGAAATAAAAAGAACGAGGTATATTTTAACAGGAATACGAATTCCACCCAAAAGCAGACATGAAATGTGATGAACTGATACGAGTCTGTGCTGTAACAAACAAGGCGAGATCAGCCATTAGAAATGTCCGTGATGTTTCAAAATAGGCAGTAGCTGACAGATGATCGATAAACTAGGTGTTACATTGTTCTGTTTAAATGTTTGGAACAGTGAATGTTTCATAGTTGGTGATGAAAATGGTAGCAACAAATTTATTGCAAAATGTATCATGTAGAATTTAAAGTATCTGACTACGTAGAAACACAACGAGGAAACAACATTTTTTTATTTTACTATTTTAATATTAAAATAATTAACTTTCTAAACCTGCTTTGTATTGGTTGTGCAATAATTAGGGAACAATTTACAGGTGTTTAAAATCAACTTTATGCAACAAAAAAAAAGCATTTAATGAAGTTTTAATTCCCTTTTTTCAAAATTGTATTACTGAAATATTGATACCTCAAATGTGAAATAGCCGGCAGAGGTGCTTTTAGAAATTTCACACAAAGTTTTTTAATGGAATTGTCTAGCGAATTTGATAATTGAAAAATCAGGTATTTAGCAAGTACGTTTGATTAAGTTAAATCTCTTAGTATACTGGCATACTGACTTTTACTGGCAAACGAGGGTGAGTTTGAAAATAAGTTTCCCCTGTCGACTGTGGTCAAAGTTGTGTATGAAAGTTAAACCATAGAATGAGACATTAAAGATAAGACATAACTTTATTTTTCCACTTAAATATCAGGTACATTGAGACACTTGTGATACAGCTTGATTTAGCTTCAAAACTTCCTCCAGGAAAGCTTAGTGTTTTGCATTCGGAAGGAGCATTTAACGGCTAGGGTCGAAATACGACACAACAAGTGAATACGCAAGGCACCCATACATCGAAAAGAGGCGATTCGGAAAAAGTGGTCTAAGCTTATCAGATTTGGCGTTCTGTTGTTGAATGACTCGGTGACGGCCGCGCAAAACCCTATTGCAAATCTAGGTTGGGGGCACCCATGCAGGAGGTAAGTATTAAGTCAATCGCGATCGACCAGTGGACCGCCAAGACATTTTGGGGTAATCGCCTGAAGATGAGCAGTTCGTAACTATGTACCGAAATACTGAATATTGGATAAGAGTATGCAGACTAAGTCTTTTCTGGCTATAACTACGAGAACTAACTTCAGATGAAAATGTTTTATTATTTAATGTATTTTGAGTTGTTTAATAATAAAGGCATTATTAGATATTATTAGATCTGTGGCTATTATTATTATGTTTGTATTTGTAAGTTGCTAAAAACTTCTGTAACATACGAGGGTTGATCAGAAAAAAAGGTAACAAGCCGGCGCATTTGAAAACTAAATATTGGGGAGAAATTTTGTTTCCCCAGAATGGAGACAAATGGCTCTACTTGTCGTACGGGTGATTTGTAAGTAGGTAGTGAGAGTTCCCAGACGGTTCAGGACGATTGAAATGACAAAACGATTAGAAAATTGGCCTAGTTTGGAAGTGTGATATGTGAATTCGATTTTTAGGGGTAATAAATGTGTGGGCAAAGAATTCACAGATAATATGTAGCGAAATGGTATCACTCTTTTCAATCAAGTAGGCAGGATGTCGAAAGCCGCAATATGGTAGGGAGCGGCCTACAAAGTGCTTCAACGACAGAAATATACACGGCACGAATTGGAGAACTGATTCAAAACGATATATGGGTAACTCTGCGTAAAATCACGTCAGAGCTGGGACTGAGCTATGGTAGCGTGCAGCATATCGTTTCTGATGTACTGCGATTTTCCAAGACAGTGCTGGGAGACAAGACATCCGCTGAGACCTGGCTCAATGGACAAGGATTCTACAAAGATTTCTACAGATTTCTACAAAGACGAGTAAAAAAAAATTGGCTCTACGTTCTGATATATGCCTAAATATACTTGGTGATTATGTCGAAATGTGATAGGCACTTGTGCCTCTTAATTCTCTTTTGAATTTTCTATCTATTTTTAATAAATATTTCTTTATTCGGCTTGTAAACTTTTTTTTTCACCTCTCGTAAGTTCACAAAATGAATAGTTGCGGTAGAAACATAATTTGTCAATACAACTCCTATAGTATATAAAATATCTAATACTAAACTAAAACTATATATAGAAACCATTCAAAATTAAATTTAAAAATCTATTCTAATGCGATTTCATATTTATTTCCAGACTTTCCAATAACATGTAATAAAAAATAGAGCTTTGATTTCTAGCGCTTAGTTTGCCATTTTCAACAGAACGGCTAGAATTTTATTAAATCAGGAAGCTGATACACGCCAACGGAATACATAACATATTTTTCACAGCAAACTTCTCTTTTTAGCCTCTTACAAATTACTTTAACCAACGGAAGAATAAAAAGTAGATGCCCTTTTCTTTTCATAATTCCGTTGGAAAAACTTCGATGGAATGCCGAATACATTCGATCAGTAACTTTTCAAGTCTTTCAACGAGGGTGTGTTTGTACTTATAAAGATTTATTAATATATATCGCAATTCCATAAATTCATATTTTAAGTTACCAAATGGATGCGAAATAGTTTATCCGTTTATTTAAAAAAATTATTTTGGTTTTCTGATTTTAAGCTAACGCCATTTTTAATTCTAGAATATAAGGCTTAATACATAAAAAAATTTTAGCTGCCTTATTACAATCAGACTACTGCATTTACTAGAATGAATTTTAAAGAATGAAAATTAAACAGCTTTTTGCAATTTCTAAAATTTTTATTTAGGTTTTGGAAATTACTTTTTCTTTATCAGTGATATGTCTTAAAATATTTTGTAGTCTTTAAAAATGCGGCAATATATTGTCTAACCTCGAGGAAATAAAGCAATTTAACAGAAAAAAATCGTTATTAAATACCATCTCAGTACAAATTATCAAATTGTACTAGATATAATAATTTATACCAAGAAAAATAATTAAAAATTCCAAGTGGAACTATTATTAAAACCTCAAATTCAAGATGAACGCTAGATAGGTGTATTAAGAAGGGGAAAAAAGGTACTTTTCCTTTTCACCGGCGCAGGAGATAAAACCGCCAAAAATGATACAACTGACGCCAAACGAATATTCCCACTGGTAAACTTTTACCGTCACATTTTCAAATCAAGTATATGTAATGGTATTTTGTTAACAATAACATATTTTTCATAATACAGCAAAATTCGATGAGAAATCAATAAGAACTTAGATTTATTAATATTTTTTATGTGTATATTTTGTGTTGTCGCCAATACTTGGCGAGATTCACGCTGGCGAAACGGAAAAGTACCAAAAAAGTGTACACGGACATAATTTATTCGATACTATAGAATAATTTTAAATATTTGTTTTGAAAGATAACCATAAGCATAGCGTCAGTTTTGACTTTTTTGACATCATTAAAAAATAAAATGATTAAATTTATCCATAAAAATGAGCTAAATTCAAATATTCGTTGTAATGCTTTTATCAAATATTTCATTTCTAAATCACAAAATACGATAAGCAACAAATAAATTAATTCAGTAACTTGTTTAAATGTTTATTATATTTATTTTTTTTCTTTATAAATGCATTTTAAGGTATACATTTTAAATAAACCTTTCTTCACAAAAATATAGATTGCTCAATTAGTTAAATAATAATTGATATTAGTTCTTATAAAATTACATTATTTTTGCATGCACAGAAAATGAAAGGTTGAACAAAAACTACACTTGAAAAAAGAATTCGTAATGTTAAATAATCATTCATTTTGCTGCCGTCTCCCCTAAAGGATCCATTTCCTGTAAGGTATCTAGTGACGTCTCAACGGTCCTGGAGTTTCGCGTGGGAAAGCGTCCGAGACCGGGCACTCCGATGCTTATGTTCGAAGGCAAGTCAACCTTTGACCTCCCTTTATCCAGCCAACAGAGAGATGACAGTGACCGCGCAATTCCCATGCCAATCTCCTGTTTCAAAAACCACCGCGTAAGGGGTTACTAGGACCAATAGTCGGACAGTAGTCCCGGTATCGTTGAAACGGAAATGATTCTGCTTCACGTGTCGCTTTTGAGAGCGTGACGTATTCCACCTTTAAATAGAAACTAAAAGGGGAAAACCATAGACTCTCGATACGCTAAAGCGCTTCACAGACGCTAGAGAGCCACTTCTATAGGTTACAACACAGTACGACGCCCAGGTACACTCTAATGTTCAGTACGCTCCCAGTACTCTCCACTCGACTTCCAGATTTACTTGGATCCTCTCAGACTACAACAATGACCTATCAAGGCTCACACCTGCGAGCATCTCAATCGCGTCCTAAAGCAGCCTTTTACAGGAGTTATTTAGCCTTAACAGCGATCTCAGTAACCTTACACCTTAGAAGTGCAGTAGCAATTTAATATTAAACCCTTTTTCGGATTTTGTATAAATTATTATCTTAAAGAAAAACATGATCTGTGTGTCTAGGTTAGTACGAAATTGAATTTAATATTTTTCAAATATTTGATGCACAAAAACAAAATGTTTTTATTCAATAGAAATAATAGCCTCAAGTCGCAATAAATAATGAACTTTATATTCAGGTCTAAATTTGTGTAACAAAGGTTTTATATATAAACGTATCTAAAATATTGTATTACATTTGAGATAGATATATATACAAATACATATTATTTCAGAATCATTTGTTTCTCATTTTAGTCTCAAAAAAGCAGAAATAATAATACTTTTTTGTTCTCTTAAAAGAAGCATGTTGCATTCTTTGTAATCCCCAAGAAGTCATTTATGCATTTTTCCCCAAAAAGAAAAAAACAATCTTAAGTTTGTTATGCAATTTACTTCTAGCAGCAACGTATCATAACTCTTAAGTTTAATAAACTTTATTTCCATAAATGTCTAAGAACCGTGGTAAATTATTCAACATTTAAGATTCCGCTACAGACTTTAAGCGGAAATGCTTGAGAAAAAAGTCGTCATCATGCTTAGCTTGCCAAAATTAATTTCATGCTTTAGTAAACCTAATTACTTTCGAAAATTGATCCCTTCAAAATTCTAAATTACTTTAAAGACAATATTGTTATTCTAAAGTAAACGTTATACATTTCATTTTGCAATTTACCTTTTTTTTAATTATTTTCTTAATTTCTTAGTTCAATTTTGTTCTTATTTCTTTTTGTCTTTAATTTGATTCTATGAGATTTAATCTTTAATCATTTCGGAAATTAAAGCTAGAGACTACACAGATAATAATGTAATTAATATGCAATTTTTTGTAAGAGCTTCATTAACTGCATTTATGCATAGTTAAAATTTTAAATGTAATTTATATAAAAGAAGATATCTTGTATTTTTATAAGAATAAGCTAATATATATATATATATATATATATTATATATATATATATATAGGGGTTAAAGCATTAATGAGGAAACGGGATTATGTTTCAGTTTCAATTCGTCTCGATGTAGCATAAGATTACAATAATTTAATTAAATAACTCAAAAACATATTTTATTTCATTTTATACATAAGTATTCATGAGATTTAAATGACATAGGATTTTCTGCATTATTTGGAACTTTCGTATTATACCGCTGACCAATTTCGGCTAAAGAAAAGATGTCGCCAAATGCGCCAATGGTTTTCCACTACTGACTGTTTATCGTGGCTTTTAACACCGTCTTTTAATTTGAAGAAACTGGTTGACGGTATAATACACAAGAACCAATTATTTTTGCTTCTTTTATTTAGCATCATATCCTTATGCATGAATTTCTAAGTTATTTATGTAATAATCACGAAGTTTTTGAATACTTACATATTATATTATCTACCAATTTCGTCAAATCAAAAGACGTCATCAAATACTATCATTGTTTTCGCGATCAAGTTTATTAGTTTATTAAAGGGTCGAAACACACAGTTTCCATCTTTTGGCTTCCTATCATGGCATTTGGCGATTTTTTTTTTGACAAATTAGTTGATGGTATAATACGTATAAGTATTTAAAACTTAATTCTTTTCATTCATTTTTCTCGTTATTGTTTGTTTATAATAGATGATTTAATGCTTTGTCTGTATTTGTCTCTTTTTGTTGTCATGAGTACTTATAAATTAAACTAATTATTAATCTTTTTTAGGAGTAAACAGTACCTAAAAATAGCCCAGAAACTTTCTACCAATTATAAAAAGTTCGTAACAGTCGATATAGACTGGAAACCTTTAAGCAATATTATTTTCATCCCCCCCCCCTAATAACAAGCAATTTTCAATCAAAAAGTTTTTTAAGAAAAAAAAAATCCTACATTTTTTCCCTCTATAATAGTTAGCAATTTTGAAACAAATAGAACTTTAAGTCTTTAAAAAAAAAGGATTATTTCTTAATTTGTCAAAATTTCTCCGTAACAATTGATATTGCTTTGAAAATGATTATTTTTATTTTAACAATATGAACTGCATTAAATGTTATAACTTCTACAATATATTTCCAATTAAAATAACAATTTAATTAATATTTTTAAGCAAAATAACCCTCTGGAAAGTAAATAATACTAAACATTTAACTATTAAAAAAATATATAATATTTTTTTTCTTTATGGCGAACCCCAATTCATATTTCTCTCTCTATAATATTTTATATCTGACTGATGTATACTCATAACCTAAAAAACAATGCATTTTAAAGTTTTAGTTTATATGCTTCAAGTGAGTTTAAATAACTTTCAATCTATAATTAACAAATACTAATTAACAATAATAGAAAACTTCTTACATCAATTTGATAAAGAAATTGAGAAAAAAGCAATTAAACGAATTTTGCAAGAAATGCTTACGAAAAAACGTTAAACATAAAAATATTTCTAGAAGTGATGAATCAATATTAATACATTATATAAATCATTTCCTTTTTATCTTAATCTGACAGAAAAGAATGAAAACTCTGTATAATAAACGAAGTACGTCACAGGAAGTTATTTTTAACTTCATGTCAGAATAAAAAATCCATTACAAAAACAATTTCATTATGAATTCCTGATTCATGATATGATAAAAAATTCAAATTAAGAATTACTGTGAAAGCAAAACAAAATAAATGGAACTAGGGAGAATTCTTTTTAAATTTCTTTTTTTCTATTTTTTAGAAAAGAACATCTAATTTTCAAAGTTAGTGGCGTTTCCATCATTGTAAAAGGGTTACTTCGCTCCGGCTGTACTACGCGGATCAACAATCAATTTCAAAAGCCTCCCTTTAGTAAAAGTTACAAAAAAAAAATCCAACTCTTCCCTACAATTTATTTCTTTTCAATGGGTAGATTTTATCCCAGTTTGATGCTTTTCTGAATATTCAGGATACAATGAAAGAACATAGAGAAAAAAAATCCTTTCATTGAATTGCCTCAAGTCTGTTTTTCCCCCTTTTCCAAAGTTTCGAATTTATAAACATAATTTATCAATATCTTTCGGACTAACAATGTCGCTTTTCAGTATGTGAGTTCATTATAAGTTTCTCGTCTTTTGGTTCACTTGTTTCGATATACAATAAAAGTTTCACTGAGTAAGAATTAAAAAGAGGTTGTGTGGATGAGATAATTATCCTCTTGAAGTATAATAGTTGTAATCAAGTTAAATTTTTTATTTTATACCTTTCATAATTACTTAAATGAATCCAATTAATTAGATTTTCCAAAAAAATTCAATATGAAAGTAAAATACAAAAAATAAAAATATATATATCATTGTTACGTCGTTAATTAATTTCACCCATTTTTTTTTGTTCTAAATATACGAGAACAAAGAGAAAAATGGAGAATTTCAAAGGTTCTACAATTCAATCAGAAAATAAAGCACTAAAAACAGAATATTTTTTTTTATATTGGAAACCTTTGCACATAGGTTATTTTTAATTATAAATGTAATGTTTTTTGTATATTGACTGAATTACAGACAAATATGTGTAATTTTGCTAGTATTATTTCATCTTATTGAAACTAAAAATACCATAGTTAAAAATAGAATGTAATCGAAAAAAAATTATTAAACGTGTTTAATTTAAGTAATATTATTAAACATTAATCATTCTTATTCGTAAACATAGTGTGTTATACATCCATAATTTCAAAGAATTTTATTAAGTATGTCTATATCCTTGCCCCCACATAGCTTTGTATATTGTCTTTAATTATAATCAAACATATAGCTATTAACAGAATACTTTATTTTAAATGTATAAAGAAAAGATTTCTCAATCTTGGAAAAATTATCTCATCAGAATAACGAAGAATTTCTAAATCAAAAATATTACTTTCTTCAGTCAAAATTTTCTGTAAATATTTGAATGGAATTTTAAAAATATAACATTATTTTATGAATTCTAGCGTTTGAGACAAGAATTCTGAATTTTAATGATAAATGAAATTTAATCAATATTTGCATAACGTAATAAAAATACCTTTCATGTTGAACTCACTGCTAATCAGTAAAAGAAAGGAATATTGCATGTATTATGGAATAAATCTCCGAGAATTTGAGATGGTACTGATTTAATGAACAGTGGGATCAAAATTTGTTACATGCATAATTAATACTCGCTTCGTATTCTAATTTTGAAAATTGTAAAACTCTATCGTTCCACCGAACTAACACTAAATAAGAGAACTCTTAGTTAACTATAACGGTTTGGTCAGAATTATCTGAAACTGTTACACGTTACAGTTTACAGAATTAATATATAGCTTAAGTTCTCAAAAGAATTTTTTCAACAAACTATATGAATAATGATCTTTTTTAAACTGTTTCGAAGAAAAAGAATGTGCTCAAGATTATTATTGTAAGTTTATTTTAAAGTTCTATTGTATAATTTAGTATATCATGTGGAATTTTTTTTTAATATTTTATTTTTAAAACCTGAATATTCCACAACGAGCCCAAAATATCTAATACTTGGAAAAATGTAAGAAAATATGTTCGTAACTGGATTGACAAAAATATTAAAAAGATTTTTAGTAAAACAAAAATACGACTTTAATACTTTTTCTTGTAATTCTTTGCCTATAAATTCCGATCTGTAGACAGATCTCGAATATCTATGTATATTATGTATTAGGAATTTACTGAATATCATATTTATTGTTATGGTGTTGCCAAAACTTTGCACACTATCCGAAAGATGTATTTTGATACTAAGTACAGAAATATATTTTTGATATATTTGGAACACATGTACACACACACACATTTATTTAAACATATATCATTCAAAGAACGTCTCAAAGACACTCCTGGAACATACGTTAATATGGTATATATCCAACAGGATGCTACTGTCAACATGTTAGAGCATGCTGTGTCAATAACATAATCTGAGTGTCCTGATTTGATCGTGAGGTCAACTTGGTGCTGAGTAGCACGCCTAAGGCATCTAAAACATTATTAGTATGATTTATGTCAGGGAAATGTGTCAGTAACACAATTCGAGGAATATCCTCACTGTCTATATAGTCCTGCCCAAGTGTGTATGCCGATATATCAAGTTGTTAACCACATAAGAGCATGTATTGTCGAAAACAGCACAAAAAATAAAAACGAGTCGGAATAATTTCAGTAATGTATTAGTCAAAACTCATAGTCCCGATTGGCAACACATGCAGCTGTGTGCAGCTACTCCCCGCGATGCTGACTCTACATAATATCATACTATGAAATATTATTGAGGATTTCGTGATTTTTTTGGATCTGTACGAATTACTGTTCTACCGCCAGATGAGGGGGTTCCTACATTTAAACGAACAATTCAATTTGTTCACATCTGAGAAAATATTAGATCCCAGCTGTACTATGTCCAGTTTCAAAGCTTTCTAACTCAATGTAATTGGGAGTTACATTGCTTTCTTGAAAATGCGACATTCACACCTGATCTCCAGGTATATAACCTTCCTTACTGTAAGCGTCTAAAAAGTTTTACATGATATCCAAGTACTAATGCATGCCCGAAATTCATTTACCCCTTCACTAGCATTAGAACAATGGTTCTTTTTCACTGTCAGGGCAACTGTAGTATTGCAAAGACGACTTCATAAAATTTTGTACGTTATCTTACCTTGTGAAAATTCTTCAATATAATGTTTACCGGAATTCTCACAATCGTCAATTCAATCCTTCATATTCAGTTTTCAATATAACTAATGCAACCTGAAAACGCCGATAACGTTCAACTTATTTTCGGTGCTATCACGTGAATGATATCCACATACAAAGAAAATTTACATTCATTTTATGTTTCCGACACCATTACGTAATTATGTTAATTTACTCATGATAACGTGTTGAATTTTGTAGCTGATATCAATTAATATAAGATCCGTTCTAAGGTATCGTGCACCAAATTAATGTGTATTATTAGATTTACTTTAATTCATTGATGCATATACATAGTAAATGGAATCGCAATAATTACATAATCTCAATAATAGCTGTATATTTTCTTAAGCAATTTGATCTGAATAATACTTATATTACACTGCAATTTATTATTTTACATACTTACAGACTAGTAATCTACTTGTAAAGAGTTTATTTTTCTTATATCCATAAATCTTGAACAAATCGAGGATTTTCTTTTTATGTACATTTCAGTTTTGTTCAATCGATATAACGTAAGACAATAAAATAAATGTTACGTAAAGAAGTTTCAGGAGAGAAATGGATTTTAAATAAGAATGGCAAGAAATTCAAATAAAAAATATGGACAAATTGTAGAGAATTATGCAACTTTTTTTAAAAAAATTCAAGAATGAACTAAGTATCAAATTATAAAGTCGATACGATAAAAAAATATGGAATCAAAGTGATTTATCTCAAACATTTTCAAAAATATACAAAAAATTTTATTAATAGCCACACAATGAAATTAATACATACATTGCTCAATTTTCAATGTTTACAAATAGTAGTGATTAAGTAGAAGAAATATAATGAAAAAAATTTGCAAGCGAGTTTAAAATAAGAAATAAAATAACCCTTTCTAGATCCATCAAAGCAAATGATATTAAATTTAGCAGTTTATCACGTGCGAAGAAAATCTGCAACATCACTCAAGCCGTGTCGTATTTTTAGAGAGATGGAAAATTATAAAATAATTAAAGATAAAAAGTAAAAAATTCTTTATTTATGAAAATAGTACAAAGAAATAAAATAAGCAATATCAGTTATGTCAACAACAATTACTTCGACTTCATTCAATTTACAAATTGTAAGACGCAATGTAATTAAATTAATTTAAGAGAACAACTGTGTTTTTTTAAGTTGATATTTTTACCTTGATTTATTTCTTTCAACTCAAGAACTTTGCGGCTCAATTACAGTTTTTAAGAGACAATAATAATATACTTTATAGTCTTTGGCAAGATCTCCCCTCTCTCTCTCTACATCTATCTTCGTGTAGAGAATAGAAATAAACATGACTCAACGAGACATCCAACTACAAGGAAAATTCCACTAAATATTGAAGTTCTTGCACTTTTAAAAACAGCGCTTACCTTTAATTATGTTCTATCCAACATTTTAACATGATGAGAACTAACTGAACTAAACTGAAAGCTGTATTTAGAATGTAGATGCAATTTTCATCATTTCGGTTAAACAAAAAGAGTCCCAACCTAAGTTACTCTCGTAAAATTCTCTGTATAGGCACAGAATAATGCCCTTCGTGACATTTGGAATCATTAACCATGTTTCTCAATAATAATTCTTCTTTTTCTTCGCATTCGTGTCCTACTCACACTGAGTTTAATTGAAGAAAGTAAACTGCTGAAAGAAGAGGCAGTAGTCCTCGACGAACTGGAGCGCAACAGCTTGTAGAAGAAAACAACTCATTTATCAGAGGTGGGAACAAAATAAGTGAAAAAACTCCACGGTTCAAGTAAAGGTGTAGTAGATTTACGATGAGTTTTTAGAACAAGAAAAACCGTGTAGTTATATTTATTATTTTTCCAGAAACAAAGCCACAAGTATGCGAATGTGTAGCTTTTGATCTAGTTTATATTCTGAGAGATGACGAGAAATTCATTTAAAGAGAAAAAGCTATTTATAAACTTGTTAGTAAGTTTAGGGACTCTAGTGGGTGAGAGGAATAATGTTAAAATATATGATCTGGATTGAAATGATGTTTTCGAAGAGAAGATGCTCCAAATGATAGAATAGTTTCTAGGAAAAGGAATTGATTATTATTTGTGCAAAAACTATTAATGAAAGTAATTCGTTTGAGATAAAATGTTGAAAAGTATACGTGTTTAAAAACTGCTTAAAATATTTATGTTGAAAAAAAAGATTTCTCTCTCTCGTGTGGCTATGCGTTTTTATCATATCTATAGAATTCAGATATCTGGCTAAAATTCCCGTTTCCAACATAGCCCTGGATAAGTTAAATTTTTATTTAAAACTATATATATAATAACTTAAATTGATATCTACTCATAATTCGAAACTCTTTATTTATAACATCTAATTCATAAATCATAACACCCTATTTCGAAAAGCGTCTCAATTTATATTTTCTAAAGCATTAAAAGCAATATGTTGGTATATTTTTAACTTATTCTTCAGACCTTGAATTTTTGATAGATTTATAGGCGATTCTAAGAAATACAAGATTATTAATTATTTTCATGCACCTTACCGGGACTTAATATTCCCTAAGCAATGATGTCATTTCTATAAATAACAAATTATTCCCTTCGCCTAAACATGTGATTGTATTTTATAATGCGTTTTTAACTTTCTTCTCTTTATATAAAACTTGATATTTGAACAATTCTCTCTCTTTCTCTTCTCCATGTAGCTATCGCGTTTCTTGCTCTTGCCTTAGTCTTCATTAGCATGAATGACGAGTGTGTGTTATTCTCTCTCTTGTATTTTGGCACTTGTATGAGTGGCATGCCCAAATAAATTATGTGATCACGATCAAGCCTCTTTATTTTTCCGGCCACAATTATTTCACATATATTTTTTAAGAATTCACATACATTCTTATGTATAAATATTTAATTTCAATTTCTAGAGTATATAACGAAATATCAGAATATAAACTTCATATGAACCCATCATAAAAAAATAATAACTATACTTGACTATTAACACAGAAATTGCTCGTGTGAAACACTGTTACATATAATCGCCACTAATATATTATCTTATTTTTAGTATGTTTCTTGTAGGAGCATGAAAAACGGGGAGTGGGGGCTGTATTTTGGTGTTAATTTCCAGTTTAAAAAAAACTATTTAAAAAACTAGTTTCCATACTATTTTTCCATGTACTGAAAATTGGGTGCGGCTTACAAACGAAGGCAAAACATTTACTGGATGGGGAAAATTGAGTTTTCACCCCTTTCAAAATGAAAATGCAACCGTCCATTCTGTCCACTTGCATCGATGACTTTGCCCATTCCGCAGTTTTTTTTCTGTATTCAGTGTATTCTAAGCATCGTTGTTTACTCGTATTTAGAAATTTTTTTTTGTATACGCCTTCTCTCAACCACCTAAACATCGAAGATATTTGTAATAGCATCAAACAGAGTGTACTATGACTCAAGTATGAAAATGGAGGTTGTTTTATAATAAGAAAAAAACGGAAACAGAGCAGTGACCGCTGAAAAAGTTTTTTAACAGGATGCAACAAATACACATCGATGGCGTAAACAAAATTATTTAATTTTGGTTTATAAATGTTCAACAGTCTTTAATACTTCTCTTACATTATTTTAAAAAAATGTTGTATAACAAATGCATTTGATGGAAGGGATGTTGACATCGTTTGTGAAAATGGCGACACCTGTATCAATTCCGAAGCCAGCTGTGACAAGGGGAGGGACGAATCATTTTCACAACACAATACTGACAGTTAGAGTATAGCTATAAAATCATGCATGTATGCGAAAGTTTTTAATACAAGTAAAATAAATTAATTATGAACATATTTTATTTCTCATTAAACATTTTTTAAACTTATTAAATATTGGATACCAATGAACCTTTTACACAATTTTTTTTAAATATTTTTCTCAAAAAAATGTAGAGAATTAGGGGTGTGGCTTAGATTCGAGTAAATACGGTAATTGCGTTACAGGATTATTTGGATTAGGAAGAAACAAAAACCGGCAACCTTAAAAAAATTATGGTACGGAACAGGTGAAAGAAATTGGGGAGCAGTGAAAATGTTTAATCCATTATAAGGTATTTACACTTTTCTACTTAGTCCGTCAAATCTTTTGGGGAAAAAATATATTTAGCGATTCAGAAATAATACGTATGATGTATTTTTTTTTTTCTTTTTTCCATTAGTTTTAGCCTAGAAATTAGAAAACAGTGAGATCGAAAATTTCCTTAGAAAGAACCTCGCGTTCAAAATGAACGATGCCCATTAAACATGTTTTGGTCTCAGATTAATGAGAAAATAATGGCGGGAAAAATGCACCGCGGTGTATTCATCAATGAAATGCCCATGGGCTCATTAAACTAAAAGAAACATTTTTTTTACTTGAAGGAGGAATCAATCACATAACATATTTAAAAAAAATAAATATGTTGTAAACTTAAGAGTTTTTTTTTTCATTAAACATCAGTTAAGTAAGTTATCCTTACCGAATAGCTACTTTCAATTGGATATTTCTGTCAGATTCCACCAATCTTTTATCTTTAATTTGTTTTACATAATATTATCTCCAACATGATAGTAGAATCAATTATGCTGGAATGAATATTAATAGAATCCTATAATTCTATCGTCAGAATAGCCATCAGGTATAAAATAAATGACACTTTTATTTCATTTTTAAAGAAAATAAATCGATTTTACATTGATCCTGTCACAAATGGAATCAACCTTAAACAACTAAAATAATTAATTGCCTATCCATTAAATGACGCCCAATCGTAGAAAGGCGCAGGACAGTAGTGGGTGTATGCATTCAATTTCTTTGTACAGTTGTGTAATATATTTAAATAATGTTTTTAAAAGAGAGTCTGGTGAAAATTGACAGCTACTTTAAAGGTTGGGGTTATATATCGCTTCAATTGATCCATTGAACGCGTAAAGTAACATTTCCCAGAAAACGTGTGACATGTTGGGTTAGTGGGGTTAATGTATTGAGAAAGATTTTCAGTGATGCCGCGTCAGGAAAATTAAATAAAGTAATATTTAAAGGATGCAGTCATTATACATTCACCTATAAAAACAGAAATCATGGAATATTTTACAAATATAGTTTGATGAAATAGGTACAGCAGATATAATTATAACAATAATAAAACAATTTTATGTTTTGCTCGAATTAAAATTATTTAGAAGCATAGAAAGTATTGAATTGAATGTGACAACAAGATTTTGGGTCTATAAGTATCGCATTTTAAACTTTTGATGGAATTTTGCTTTTTAAATATATATATGTATATAGTACTATAATATTGTTTAAATAGTACTTATAAGAAAATAATGCTCTAAAATATTTATCATTTAACATTAAATTTTCTGTATAGTACTAATTATTTTAACAATTTTTACAGAATTTATACAGTAATATATTAAAAAATGATTTTTCTTGTATATGAGGGGAAAATTAATATGCAAGAAATTAAACAACATGCAGAATTTAATTACAAATTCGAAGCAAAAGAAATGTGAAATATTTTGTAAGTATTACAATTAGAGAAAACAGGGTGTCGCTAAAATGTAAATGCCGTTAATGTACATAACACTTAGTTATTGTGTAAAATACCTGATTGGGGGGTTCCGTTAAAATATAGAGCCTTGTACTCTGAATAAGATTGCTTTACACTTTACCTAGGTAATACACAGATTAGCGTATTCTGAATAGTTAAAACGCAAAATTTGATACATGCGTTTCTTTTTTTTAAAAAAAAAATTGCGAGATCTGAATTAGTATTTATAAAAAGTGATTGTTAACAAAGGTACGCATTCTTATAATAGAAATATTTTCACGTCAAATTGCAACAGAATAATCCTTTGGTACAGGACAGGTTTTCAAATCAATGTAACGCTGTGCTGATTTATGCATAAAATTACGTATTATCCTACGCGAAATAAATGAACATTTTTTTTCAATTAATAGTTCCTAATATTGTGTACGCAAATACATCACTATTATTCGAGGAAACATTTTATTTCAAATTTTACGAGTATCTATAAGGTAATGTGCATATTAACCAGATAAAATGAGAAATGAAACCTTTTCTGCCTTTTGAATGAATCTGTGCAGTAAATACGCCCATTACAGCAATTTAGAAATAACAATCACATATTTAAATGAAACATTTTGGCATATGTTAAATATAACGTGTTTAAATAACAGACTTATATTCCTAATAGTTATGCTATCGTATTTATCAAATAAAATGTTAATCGTACGTAATAGAACAAAAAACTTCTTTAGGTTGGAACATTAAGAAATTAAGAAAACTTCTTTCTTTTGAAAGAGAGTTCAAGATAATATTGGAATAACAAAATGATTTACGTCTAAAGGTAGTATACCGTAGGAAAGTATGCATATCCAAGAGTCGTATATGGCGAAAATACATTCGTTCGAGAAAGTTTTCGTAACCGATTCGTATTGTTTAAAATTGCGTATTTACATACATTACTGAAGTCTGTGTCTGATTCAAGGGAAATAAAAAGGCAGTTATAGAGTTGTTTGGCAAGAGATTACAAATGGAAAGGTCGTCTTCCGTTTTTAGACGTTTTGTAACTTTTTCGGAATAAAGTACGAAATATATACGTCGGTAAATATTTTTGAAAGATCATCAATTTCAACCATTGCGTGTCTGATATTTTCAATAAAATCAAGACTTAGCTTTTTCCTGTATTTGAACGAATTCATTGAAACTATAAATTTGAGGAATTCTAAGTATTCTCATGCGAACTTTAGACTCATGCAAACTTTGAAACTAATATAAAAACAATTAAAGTAAAATAATTTATTTCATGTAAAACCAATCAACCAACAAACATTTAAATATATCGATTAATTTAAATATATTTAAAATTAATCAACATATTTAACGTATTTCATTTTTTTTAAAAAAACCATAAAATGTAAAAAAAAAAAAAAAAACATCGTTGACAAAAATACAGCGTATTGATACGTTTAGTGTATTTTTTTTCTCGCGAAACGAGTCAACCATCTTAGATCTATTTCTTTTCTTTCTTTTTTTTCTTTGTCGTCGTTGCTGTTGATGTGTTAAATAAAATTATGTATTATTCTCTGTAATTTTATAATTCATTTCTTAGTATTGGTTTTATTTAGATGTTTAGATTACACATAAAATAAAAATGTAATAATACACTATAATAATGCACTACATAAATTGTTGAACGAAAAATAACATGTGAAGTGAATTTTTGAGAGAAAGCAAGGAAAAAAATGGTAAGGATAAAATATTTAAACCGAAGAATTATTTCAATTTACAATGTAAAAATTTGTTCTAATTTGCAGAGAAATATCACAATTTATACAGAAATGAAAAGGAAAAGATATCATAAGGTTTTTTAAATATAATTTTATAAATTATTGATCATTGCTTTTTCCATAATTCATAACATTTTGTTCCCTAAAGATCTTGAATTTTGTTTTAAAAATATTTAACTAAATTTAACTAACATTAATATTTGTAACTAAGTAAATACCTTTAACACTAATTTGTCCACGCACTTTAACAATTGCGTCATTTTCTTATTTTGAAATAATTTCGAAAATATTAAAAGGTAGACTTTTTTTTAAATATACGTTGTTCAATGATATTGAAGTATAAAGCCGCTAAGAAATGTTCTATAATTCTTCAGAATCTTCTTAAGGCATCCGACTACGTTCGTAACCGTAGTTTTGAAAAAGCGTACAAACAAATTTTTTTTAAATATTTAGTGTCACTTAGATATATATTCGATATATATACGTATAAAATTGGTTTAAGAATATTATTACAATAAAAAATTATTTAAATGTAATATTTTGGCAAAAAATTAACGTAGAATAACATATTTTCAAAACATTCTCCTATTAGAGAAAAAATTCTTCTATTATATTAAGATTTTGCCTATAT
This sequence comes from Trichonephila clavata, assembly GCA_019973975.1. Taxonomy (NCBI): domain Eukaryota; kingdom Metazoa; phylum Arthropoda; class Arachnida; order Araneae; family Nephilidae; genus Trichonephila; species Trichonephila clavata. Next base: position 139,463 of record BMAO01015536.1, on the reverse strand, counting down.
GTAGCTCATACTTCTGTACAGAGCCTGAACTAGAATTTTTCAAATATATGTCTTAAAAATGGAGATATATCCAAATTTTAATACATCAAATCGGAGAAATTTTAACATAAACGCTCCGATAATTATTTCATTTGTTAGTAACTCTGAAGATAATGTGAACTTTTCAAAAATCCTAGTTCAGGCTCTCTGAAGATGTTTTATTTATATATATTAAAATGTTATCATAGCATTTTATAGCAAAATATCACAGAAGTATTTTTCATAAAAGGTTAATATTTCGAAAATTGGTAATTCTATGTTCATTTTTTGCTAACACATTGCATTCAACTGTTTTTTTAATTGTAATAATATTCTAAAAAGAATCTTATAAGCACGTGTGTATTCTAATCTAAGTGACACTAAATATTTAAAAAAAATATTCGTCTGTACTGTGATTTCGCAAAATCAAAGTTCCAAACGTATTCGGATACTTTAAGACATTTAATTCATTTGTAAAATAAAAGAAATGAATCAATTTTATAATCTATCGCAAAACTATAGATTAGAGAAAACGAAAGTACTTTAATAGAAACCTTGATAAACATTCTTTCAAGAATTTTTTTTATAAAAATTGTCTTAAGGAAAAGAAAGCTTAATTATAGTGCCCTGGAAATTCATTGAATAATTACGATTTCCCCCCCCTGAAAAAAAAGGAGGTCAAAATACCTGGTTAAATGCAGAAAAATTAGGTAGTATTAAAACAAATATTTAAAAAAAATTTTATACCTGCATTTATTGAAAAAAGATTCTGAAATGCATTAAATAAAAACAAACGATTTTTTCCCGACTAGGTTAAAAAAATAGAATGTATTTTGAATAATAAAATTAATACAAATTTTTCCTTTCATAAAATATTTTTACCGAATAAATTGTGGATTTTCATTTATAATATAACACAATTTAATTATTAAATAATTGACAATTATTAAAGAATTTTTATCAGAAATGTGCTTCTTTAGTTTATATTCTATTAATATGATACCAGATAATATTTATGAAATAAAAATAATTACATTTCAAACATAACGTCGATTAAAATACAAATACAATAATTACACAATTGCTATGAAATTAATATGTGAATATATCGCTTACCTGATAGAAGTAGTAAAATTGAATCCCATCTTCGTAAAAAGTATCATTTAGGGCAGAAAAATTCAGAAAGTCTGTAGTATTGTCCGGTGTGTATTCAAAAGTTGCGTCGAGAAAGTTATCCATGCTGATATGTTACTCAATTAAATATATGAAATAAATTGAAGTCAGTTTCTCTACTTTTTTTTCAAAATATAGTAGTTTTTCAGTTTATATTATAAGTTTACTATTCCTCAGTTAATAGTAAAGTGTGTCAATAGTTACGGGAGTTGTCATTTTTCCACAGAAAATTTGTGAGTCACATATATATTTTCACACATCATGAATAATATTAAAGCACAAAGTTTTGTCTTGAAAAATAAATATAAATATTTGAGCAGTATTTTTCAATCCTCTAAAGTATTTTTTTAACTGGAAAATGAGGTTATAATTTCAAGTAATAGTGTAATAGTGAACACTGTATTTGCATTCATATAATTCACACATGTTTCAGTTTTCAAAAACCACTTTTATCTCTAGCAATTTAAACATCAATATAGTTTATTAAATTGCATTGTCACTTTTCACATATACCAGTTTCTCGAAGTTTGTAAAGACAGTATCGTAAAGAGTTTTGTAAATGTACGCTTGTCTTAAAATTATTTCAATGTTTATGGAATGTAAAGAAAATTCACGGTAAAATATAAATAATAAAATAAATAGTCCTGCATGAAAACGTTCAACAGTTTATAACATTTCGTGTGTCATTTCGATTTTATTCTAAAATTTTTCATTTTATCGCTATTTTTCTACAACACTATAAACTAAATCTAAAAATTAAAATTAAATATAGCTTAAAATATTTCAAAAACTTCTTAAGAGTTAAAAAATACTATGTATTACATTTTCATCACAAACGCTAACTGAAATTAAAAAAAAATATTACCTGAAAAATATTATATAAATTAAATTAAAACAAATTAAAACAATAAATTATTTAAACCGTGTTCTTAATCACTGATTCTTTGGTTAAATTTTTCAATTATTAACGCATTTTGAAAATTGTTTTGGAATGGAAAACGCACACAGAATGAAAGTTAGGAGTGTTGGAAAACTTTTCGCACCGCTGGAAAAACTCGACAAACTCTTCGGAATTCGGTTCAAAAGAGAACTGAGCGGACGCGCGCCTACTCGGATGCTTTTGGATGGGAGATGATGTAACCATAGCAACCGCGAATGTTGTCACAGAGCCCGAGGCATCCCATTCGCTGTTATAGGGCCGCCTCTTCGTGACGTCTGAGGTGTCACGTGAGTTTTGTTTCTCATGAACTTTTTTTATTTTCTCTCCTACTTTTTCTTCCTTTCTGTTTTTGTTTTTATTCTCGTTAGGTTTTTGTTTCGTTAAAATGACGCGTTTTGTTCTGCTTGCTTTAACCGACTTTTAACGGAGCTTGATACGGATCTGATCGAAATCTGATCTATATTATCGACACTTATTCCGAGATAAGGAAGGAAAAGTAGTGTGAATAATTAATTATATTGTTCCTTAATAAGATACTTTTTTTTTTCAAATTGTTTAAGTACTTCTATAGATAGTATATTGTATTTTCTGTGTATCGCTTCCTTGTAAAAGAACCGTATTATCCAACAGAACTTAGTTCTATTGGAACTTCTTTACTCACAGAATAAAATCTCAGATCGTTACTAAAATGTAAAATTTTAGTTATTTTCGAAGATAATATTTCATACAGTAACTCTTCGAATAAATGAATAATAAAAACCCTCATACACGTATGTATGAGGATGTACCAAAGAAAAATGGACATTTTCATTAAAAGAAAAAAAAACATGTTTATTATAATAATCAAATCACTATCAAAATTCGACCTAAACTAGAGCAATCGTCAGATTAGTTACTAATTTGTTATTATTTGTACCACCTGATCGATAGTAACTTCAGATCAAGGTTCACGAAATTCATCGCAGCTAAGGGCTAGATTTGTACGGCTGTCGTTAGCCTTAGCTTTGAGCACGAATGCAGGTGATAGTACGATTTTGCTCGTTTCCACCCCAATTTTGAGGGAGATCACCCTAGGGTGGTCGGGGGTCTCTACCTCTCTTCCCCTTCCACCAATTTCAGGAGAGGACTTGCGGCTCGATGGCTATTTAGAGTGCCCCCCTGCCACGAAGGCACTATACATTTACATATTTACATACAACCATGCCTTCTTCAAGATTCGAAACCAGGCCGCCCTCGGCACCGCAGTCAGCGTCACTAACCACTATCCCGGATGGGTGGCTAGTTACTAATTTAAATATCTATAATAATAAATTCAATACTTATCGTGAATAGTAGCTCCCCTTAGAAATAATAAGTGTCCTAAAATGACCCGTCGGATCCTTTCTCTTGAACCCCGTCAGTTTCAACTGCTACTTTTCTATGTCAATGATATGTCCTTATGACAACCCCATCGACGACCCCTCTCCAACTCCCCTTTTCACTTGACTTTAAATAGCAACCCTCAATAACATAAATAGTGGTTCCTTTGTAGATAGATGTTTTATAAACTTCATAACGTTATAAAGATATGTTCCCATGATGATTTGTAAGAATCTGCTACAACCATTACATCAAAATGGGTTTATATTCAGTGAATGGTAAGTGAGTGTGTTTATTAACGTCTTCCTCTAAAGCAATACCTGGGCTATTGGCGACGGACCTCGTAATTTTGAGCCACGGTTCAGTGACAAGGACGACATCTTAGATGGTACACCTTTTTTAAACTTCCACACCACCTTCACACGAGAGCGCTTCGTGCCTCTACAGTTTTAACTTGCATCAGCCCTCTGCATGCCAGATCTTCAGTACCTTCAGAACTCGAGTTCGTGACCAAGGCCACTAATCTACCGTCCTTCAGTGTGTGGAAAATGACTTATTTACAATGATATTTCATAGTCCAAAAAAAAGTACTGTTCCGTTTCACCGGCGCAAGCAATAAAGTGGCCAAAAATGATATAACCGATGCCAAACAGAAAATTCCCGCTAGTAACCTTTTACGACTAACATTTTCAAAATAAGTCACGGTCTTTTCTTATCAGTAAAGTCTATTCATAATTCATTAAAAATTTATGGAATCCCAAAGAGCTAACATTTATATACTTATTTTATGTCTATATTGTGTATGGTCGCTAAAAAGCCTGCTTGGCGGATTTTCACCGCTGAAACGGGGAAAAAAAAGTTATTATGATATAATTAAAGAGGAAAGAACCTGCTATTGTAAGGACATTTGCGAATTCTTGATTGATAAAGCCTTTTTAAATAATCTTAAACTATTAGGTAACAATTTTATGCTTAATACAAATTTATTTTATCTTCTTTCTCACGTTTACCTCAAAATCATTTAAGGTATCCGACTACCCTAAAACTGAATTTTGCCAAAAATTGACAATTTTTTTATGATTTTATTTTATGGGCCATCTTATTAACCTTATAAAAATACCAAGTTTATCATTTTCCGTTCACTAGAACAAAAACTACAAGTGTTTCAGTAAAAGTGTCATACTTTAAAACGCGTTTTACTCGAAATGTGATTTTTTGAAACTAATCAAACGGGGTCAGCGATTGCTCAAAATTTTTTGAACATAATTAACTGAAATTTTTTCTGTAAGTTTTGTATAATAGTAGAATTGTTTTAACCTTCAGATTATCAATCACTGTTTTATTATAAATTTACAGACCCTTATGTGAATGTAATCACTGTCTTCTAACATTTCATATATACCCAGATAAAGCGCACTAGTTTTTTGTAAAAAAAAAATATCTCTTATCCTGAAAGTCATTCAAAATGAATAATATAGCAACACATTAATTGAAAAATTGAAAATTTGTCATAAACCTTGGTCAGAATGGCGCGTTTATGCTATTTTTTCATTTTTACTCTTTTTTCCATTTTAGTAATATATTTTTTTTTTTTAATTTTAGCGCATTTTTTTAAATATTTATAAGAGACTCATTTATATACGAAAGCTAATAAATCATCCGAATGAAATCCTGAAATCAGATTCACATTTAACTAAAAAATATTTTAATCTTGTAATGTTCTGTTACCCACATACCTTAAAATCCAGAAATAGAGGTATTTTTTAATCCTTTAATATTAAATAGAAGAAAAAAAAGAACGTACAAATCAGTTCCTTTTTTATTTATACAATATAAGGGTTATACATCCTTTAAAAAAATTTTACTCTGAGTAATATTTTTCAAAGTGTAGTTTTATAGACCTGAAAAGGCACAAACACAGGAAATCAGTACATAGTAATTTAAAAATAAGGTTATTTTATATTAAGAAAAAGCATTCTGTTTCATTGCTATTTATTTATTATTTTGATCAAAGAGAAAATATAATTTTAGACCACAATTTCACTATCATGATCGGCTCGGTGCTTAGAGGTAGAATGCCCGCTTCGAAGACTAAAGTTGAGGGTTCGATCCCTGCATGAGTCGATAGATTTTCTTGATGCAAAAATCATTAACACGCATGTCATATGATTATGTAGCATGGAAAATGTTCCTTAAGAATCAATTTGGCTCTTGTACTCTCGGAAAAATTAAATCACTGCAATATTTAGCATCCGTCTCTCATATTCGTCTCTCAATATGTCTCTCATATTTGAAGATTTCACCACTTCCAGCCGTCAGCATGCATTGGAAGCATCCCTAATCACATAGGCCCTAAAAATTCAAAGCCCAGAAGTCAGTCGGAAAGGTGATGTTGATGGCCTAATGTGTCAGCGACTTCACTCCTACGATGGAATAATGGCTGCAGTCCTGAACTGTTTCCATGATCAACTGGCATCGTTCTTCATCGACGGAATTCGTAACATTCCTAAGCAATGAGAGGCCTGCCTAAACGCCATAGGTGACTTCGTTTAAGGTATTCGAACACGTTCAGAGTACTTTTTAACAAAATAGCATACTAAAACATTATAAATGCTCTTTTAGGACTCAATACCAATAAATATTGCTATTTAACTTTCAAAACTTAAAATAAATTACCTGAATTTTACAAAAATCACAATTATAAGTGAAATTTTAGCAATATTTTTTCAAAAACTTCAAAGCAGTTAGAGAAAAAAGTAATAAACATATATTAGTGAAAGTATTACTAAAACAAATTAGATGCATTTATCTAGGAAATGTACTAAAATTTTAATTTTTTATTAAAATGTGAAAATTTTAGAGCTGATTGAGTAAACATTATAAGAAATGTTGCGTTTTTTATGAGACCATTATTTAAATAACAAGCCATAACTTAAAAAGTATTCCTACAATAAGAAATATTTTAGTACATTCTCTAGAAAATAACAGAAATATCAGGTTCAAAAAGTTTTATAGAAATACATTCGTAATATGTTGAGTTATCAGACTCGCCATGATAGATTTTGAGCAATTTAAATGCCCACTTCTGGTAGATCAAAAACCCACTTCCGGTTTTTCTAAATTTATAAAATGGATTGTAACTTGACCACTAGGCAGTGCAGAAACAAAACAAAGTATGTTTCGTAAAGTCAAAAGATAGCTCTATTCAATAAAATAAAAAACAAAAATATCTGTCTTGACTGAATTTGGTCATTTTCAACGTGTTCGGATACCTTAACAAACTTTGTATGCATGTCACTCGTTAAATAATGTTGTTTCTATCTCTGTATCTGTCTCATTTCTGACTCTACGCATCCCATGGATACACACCTAGAATCAATTTCATTTGAACTCCCCTTATACTTCATTAAAGAAAACTCTTCTTTATCCAAATTGTTCCATTCGAAGATATTAGAAGGGTTATTGAGTGTGTTTCGCTCTCAACAGATGTGTATGTGTTTAGGATAGCTCCACTCAGTTTATTCTATTCTTATCTACATAGAATATTCAACACCATTGCCGATTTGTTCTGCCCTTCTCCTTCCAATGGCACAGAAAACACCACCTGTGATGAAAAGACGTTAATGACACCCGCTGCAAAAGTTCGGCATACTAATATATCGTCATTGTGCAACCACTTGACTGTGATAAAATAGAGTCGTTCGTTATTGTGCTGAATGTGGCCCAAGATTTCTGCCACTGTCTGAAAGTTTTACTATTCTCCTGTATCATAATATACAGTTGTTTACTGCCATGGGTTTTTATGGGTAACAGCTATTAAATCCTAGGAGAGTAATGCAGTTTGAAATGCTTTCTAAACTTGCAGGGATGATCGAACCCAAACTCCGTCTTCTCATGATATTGCACAAATTTTATTGAAACGTAAATTAAATTCCCTGCAATTAATTTAATTTGGTTGCACAAATAATATTAAAACTTAAATTTAAGTATTGTTTATTTACATTTCAGGAGCATTTCTTCCCATAATAATGCACACAAACTATCTTTATGATTATGTAAAAATTAATAATAATAACTTAGCGTAATAAGAGATAAAATCATAATAAAATTCCTTCATTTTTTCAAATGAAAAAGTCTCGCTTTTGAGGAATATCTGATACAGCAGATTAAAAGAAACTTAATTTTTGATAATTCTGTAAGGAAGAGTAGAAATTCGAAAGCAGTTTTGATAATGCTTCACTATTTATTGTAGCCAAAAATATTTCAAAAGTTAAATAGATTTAAATTTGAGCTTTTAGCCCAATTTTACCTTGGAATTTTAATCTTAAATTAAAATGTGTTCTTCTAATCATAAATTATAATACAGTACAGATCCGAAACCTCGGTGCAATGTGGACTGAAGGAGGGCGAGTTTGTGAAAATGCCAGATAATCAAGAAGAGGATTATAAAAGAATAAGCAGGAGTGTTTCCTCAGAAAATAATGTATTACACTTGTATGTATTGTTTGCTTGAGAAATATAATAAAAAAAATATTTGCCCAAATACGCTTAAGCAAACTTTATGAAGGCATGGAGTATGTGCTACATGAAAATGAAAATTGATGAATACATAGTATACAGTGATTTACCTGATATCAGATATACTTCAGAAAAATACTTCATAAAAGCATAAAGCTGTCATTAATAGGAAGTAACCGACTTTGTAAAAACTGGCTACTTTTTCTTAGAGAAATGCTTTGTGTTTTGTTGTCTTCCGTATTGCACTCTTCGTTTTGCTGCTTCATCCATATAATAACGAAAAATGGTAAGTACGTTAACTACCCACCTTTTTGATCAAAATACTGGACGTTGGTTTTGACAAATTTTAGAACCTCCCTATGGGATGTCTTGGAATTTTGTACGATGTACTCAACGTTACGTCTTCATTATTTTCCCGCATTTTTTCATTAAGGGGAGTGTGACGCAAGACAAAGGAATGTGGAACCTTGAACAGGTCTGTACGAGGGGAGTTTTCAACTTGCAAGGGTGTTACCGAGTTATCCGGACTGTAGGGTTATCGAGTGCCGAGTTTTCAGGACTGTATTGTACTTACAATTTGTAGCAAAATCTGTAGCCGTAATTTTTACAATAAAGATCAACAGGCTTTTGATTAAAAGTATCGGATATTATGAAAAAAATTATATTTAATTCTACAATGAAGTAATCATGAATTGAAATGTAAATAAAAGCATGAAAATAAGTTAGGTGTGGCATTTTTAAAAGTGTAGGTGAAATTAATAGAAAAGTGTAGGTGAATTAATAAAAAAGTGTAGGTGAAATTAATAGAAAAGTGTAGGTGAAATTAATAGAAAAGTATAGGTGAAATTAAAAATAGAACCATAGTTTGAGGATTTTTTCACAAAACATATTCCAGAGTTATATAAAATAACAGAAATATACTGTATTAACTCGAGTCTAAGCCGCATCCCAAATTCTCAACGAGTCTCTGTGGAAAAGAAAAAAAAAAGCAATTACAGGTTCTAAACTATTTTACACCAATTGCCCCATCGAATGCATTTTTTTAGTTCGATTCTAAGCCACAACCAATTTTCATTAGCTTTAATATTGGAAAAAAGTCGGCTTGGATTTGAGTAAATGCTGTATTTACTTCTCTTCATTATAAAATCAACAACGTATAACTTATGTAACAAATCTGTGTGGTATGCACTAATTTGTATTACGATCAAATAATAGGAACCATACTACTATATATAAGAAGCTTTAATGACTTTCATCAATGTTTAATTTTCATTGACAGCCTTTGATAAATTTGTAAATGAATCCTACTACATAAAAGGATAGCTGAAATTATATACTTCACTTAAAGTAATGCAGTATATATGTGGCGATTCCAACATGACAAATCAATGTGCATAGTTATAACAAAAGCAGTTTGTACCCTGCCGAGGATATAATACATTTCTCACTTGATTGTTAAACGTGTTTGTGAAACCATTCAGACAAAGAAGAAAGCGACAACCACCATATTCAACAAGTTTTAGGTACTCTGCTTTTAACATTCCAACAAATAATATCTTGTAGGGTGCATTGAGGAATACCAGGCATCCATTAATGATACCATATAATACAAAACTCTGGGTTTAATTGTTTGGCTTGACATTATAGCAGTCGTAATTCAAGATAGTTCATAAAAATTCCTGAAGTGTTTTTCATCGACCGGAATATTATACATTGTGAGTGGCGGTGCTTGGGAAATATGCTCAGAAATTTTCTTTTTTTTCATTAATTAATCCTCTTTCTATATTGTAGTGCATTGCTTATTAAACGATGTTGACCGATATAATTTTACATTAGTTTTTGGGTTTAAATAGATATGGATATCTTACGATATCCCGTAGAATGTACATTTCAATAGATACAATAAGAAATGTGAAATAATCCTTTAAGTTTTCCTATAAGTTTTTTTATTTTTAATAGTGAATTTTTACTGAATTATATATGAACAAACGTATAATATAATCTGCAAATGTTACTAATATAGAAATCACTCTGCTAGAAGTGCTGGCGTTGAGAAGGAAAGTGGAAATTTCCATGGGAATAAAGTGATGTACTTGGTAATAGCCCGTGCAACGCCGGGTTAATCGAACGGGAAACAGACCCATTTGACCGCGCAAAGAGGTGGAAGAAATTTCGAAAAAGGGTATTTTAATGATATATTAACATGGAAATCACAAGCACATCAGGAAGTGCTAACACCGAGACGAGAAGGAGAAATTTTTAAGGCAAAACTCTACACACTTGAAACAGCCCGTGCAACGCCGGGCCATGCAGCTAGTGTTTTATTAATATTGCATTCATCTAAGGAATTATAAACTGATATATAGTGACGCATAAATTATATGCTTTATATATTTTTGTGCATCATATTAACACACCTTGTAAACGCAGTTTTATAAATGCCCTTAAACAGTAACATACTGCCAGAAAAAGGTTTTATGTTAAATAAATCTCACTTAACAAAAAGCTAAGTATTTAGAGTATTGTCCTCTCTAAAAAGAAGTGTTTTCCGAAGAACCCATTGCCTGCATTTTATTGTGCTTTGAAGGTGCTTGACTGGTACAAAAACGTCAAATTTGATGAAAATATCGATTTTTTTTATTTCAAATTTTATATAGTTGAAATTTCTGCTTCCAAAAAATACCATAATTCTGTATGTACTTCAATTATTTACGAAGTTATAACAGTTTTTATGTCAAGTGGGAGCAGAAAAAACGAACCGGAGTTAGATATCGAATTTGGAAGTATTTCCATTTTAATACTTTTTTTACACTATTTTGGTGTTTTATTGAATTTATTTAAAAAATATTAATTTAAGTAAGGTAATATGGGGGGGGAGGAGAAGATGATATATTTTTTAAAAAAATAGTTTATTAGTTTTTAGTAAAATTCGGCAAATAAATTAGTACATTTGCTGTCATTTTTCGATGTTCTTATGCCGTTGCGTCTTTTATATATATTTGATAAAAAAACTGTCTTTTAATAACTAAATGTTAATTGATTATGCCTTAAGCAATATCTGGGAGTGCTAAGAGCGTATTTAATGGAAATCGCTACATCATTGGTGCTATTAGTAATGAGAATGTTGACGCATCTAATCCCAATAATGCGGAGTCAGATGGTGACAAAAATTTGAAATCTTTTCATAAAGGTTTCGAAATTTTCTCAGAAAGGCTTTTTCAGTAACATTTTATGAAGTATTTTACTTAAAGATACAATTATTTAACTTGAAACGCTTCGCTTAGGTGCATTAGTAACTTTAATTCCTTTTAATTTGTGATATGCAGGTTTATTATAATTAATTTAAATGCAGTTACTTTCCTTCCTAAAATCTTGTGCATGGATTTGTGAAATTTGATCTGGAACGCATTTTAACTTCTGCGAGACACCTTTAGGATTTAGAAAATTGTCTCGAAAAAAAAAAAGCTACAAAGAAAAAAAATTACTAACGACGAAAAAAGGCAAAGTTTATTTATATTGAGGGTTTAAAAACTGTTATTTATATGATTTTTATTATATTTCTTATAACCTTTGTGATAAGCAATATTTTTTTAAAAATTTTCCGGAATATTTACTGATAAAAAATAACACTCACTATTATATTTTATATTACATATTTCTTAAGCTCTAAGATACTTAGGGGAAATATACATCTGTTTTTCTATGTAAAAATTATTATTTTTTAATGTAATAAAGTTTTTCTAGTGTACTTTTTATGTCTCTAATTTGTATTTTAAAAAACTATGTATTTAAAAGTTGAGAAAAAATTGACTATAAAATTGGTAAAAAATGTAAAAAATAATTTGAAACAAACATGTAATACTGATAAGTGCTTATAAAAGGTTTATTCTTTTGATATAAAGAGGTTTTAGGTTATTTTAGCTGTATAATGTTTTAAGATTTTAATTTTAAATCTTTAAATGTGTTTTTCTCCGAAACAGATTTTTCCATATGTTATCGCATTGTAAACATGATATCTCAAAAAATTCTTGAGATAATTGTCTGAAGTTTTGCATCATTGTTTATTATTATAGTATGCATGCTGTGAAATACAGATTAAGAAAAAAACAGTATATTTACCTTTTTTATGAATGTTTTTCTTTGTGATGTGTAAAAATTTAGAAAAATTACCATTTTGTGCACTTTTTGACACTTAATTTTGTAATAAATTGAAATTATTCAAAGATAATAGTCCAATTGATAGATAACTGCTTTATGAATAAAATTTTAAGAGTTTTTTATTTTATGCATTAGAATTTATTTTACAATGTTTGCGAGATGGGCCGAAAATGGCTACTTTTAACCTAAAATTGCCAATTTTCTTAAAAAAATGCATTGGAAAAGTTTTTTTCTTGTTATTTTTATAACTTTTCAGTTATAATTAAACAAAAATTATTTTAAAGATGAGTTTTCAGCAATATTTCAAAAAAATTTCCGCAACTAGCCAAGCACCTGAAATGAAAAAAAAAATGCAATCCAAATATTTTGCTATTAATATGAAGAGCAAATCATAATAATCAACTTTATGTAATAAAGGTTATTTCAAAGCAATTGAAAGTAATTGAATTTGATATAAATATTGTGTAAAAAACGTGATGACATTTTTAAAAATAGAAAAAGGACATGGATATTTTTCTACATAAAACATTTTATTTAAATGCTTCCAAAAATTGTTTCTATACAAAACTCTACCTGTGGAGATTCTTGTATAAAAAATTAATGTAAGATAGAATAATAAATGATACCCAAAATGATATCGCTCATGTTGATTTTTCTCTGAAACTAATAATAGTAACACCAATAGACAAATATAAATTAGCTCATGTAAAGCATAACTCTTTTAAATGACTTTTTACTATTTCATGAAAAAGCATTTAAGTTTGAAATTAAAAGATTACATTTGCATAATAATAAGCAATCGATGCATAAGACCATTTTCTCAGCCATTATTTTACAACAACAACAACAAAAATGATTTTTTTGTCTACTTAATATTAAAGCGTTAAATTCTATCGAGAATCAGCACCAATAAATTTAAAAGTAAGTTAAGTGTAAATGTATTTTTTCAGAAAGTAAATAAGTAACATAAAATAAATTGATCATATTCTTAATTCTTGTATTATATTGTTCCGAAACTTGTTCTAGTTGAATTCGAATCTCGTAGTACAATCGGTATCACTACTACGACTTCGAATCCTATTGCAGACGAGTTGGTCTAAAAAAATATTGTTTACTTTGTGTTGTCTATCGCTTTCATAGCTGTAACTGTAAGCATTTGTAACTATACCTTTCTGTGTCCGAAAAAATTTATTGTTGCTTCAACTGAATATAGACAGATGCAATACTGAGTTCTCCGAGAAAAAGACTCGATTTTAGATTAATGGATTTTATTTTCATTTAAGTTACGAAAACAAACATATCTCTTATGTACATCAACATGACAATATCTTTCTATTTGATAGCAGATATCACAAATCATATATACAGAAGATCGTTTGCATTTTATTGAAATGATTTTGAAATTAATTTTCTCGTTTGCATTTCGGGATAAAACTTTGGAAACTTCAGAATAATCATCCGATAGTGTCTTCTTTTGATTGGAATGTAAAATAAAAGATTTATTTTGAAAATGTCTCTTTAAATTTGTAGGTTTCTCAAAGGTTATGTAACTGCGCTTTCCAAGGAGAAATATTCGTATGAATAAATTATAAAGCGGTGTAAAAATCTCGGTTATTGCCAAAAATCTTGTTGGAAGTAAGAAAGAAAACATGACCTCGAAACTTCATCCCAAGACTGTTCGAACACAGGCAACTATCAAGAAAATGGTCTCTGATCCTAAAAGAAAATCCATTGCATCGGAACTAGGGATGTCTACCAGTACTGTAAGTAAAAACATTCATAAAGTGAAAAAAAGATGTTTAAACCGTAAGTTCATCTTAGCTTTGCCAAAATATATTGCTAAAGAAAAACAAATTATAGAAAATTATATGAAAATCACCTAGCTGTTAAAAAATGGAATTTTGTGGTAACACTGGATGAGTCATGGGTACCTTTAAGTCAGTGCTTCTCAAACTTTCAATACTAGCAACCCAATCAATATTCAATCATAGTTTTCATCGCGGCCCCCCTCCATACAATAACAATCAATGTATTGAATCAATAATACTATACTTTTACTCTAAGGCTACAATACAACTTTTACCTCTTAAGTACCATCGGCGTATATAAACGTCTCGTTCATCCAAAGCATTACTTGTCCCGGACGTATATATACGTCTTTCCGAAGTACGATTTTTCTGTGCATTCCCATCCATAAAATTATTCCGAAGGCTATGGAATGCATTAAAAGGATCTTGACAGTGTTTGCGAAGGATTTATCTGTTTCAGAAGATTTGCTTATTTATTCCTTTTTTCTCTCCCCATACATCACATACGCGCGCCTACGTGGAAAACGATGGAATTGAGGAGCGAATCGGGTAAACTTTAATAAGCAGTTAAGGGATTTATTATAAAGCGTACGAATTATCAAGATGATTGTTAATTTTTGTGTGTAATTTTATGTACGACAAGCCCGTGAAGTCACTGGCAATTATTAAACTTGTTCTTATTTTACTATATTTAAATTAATTATCAAATGCATTGTGCAGTACTGATACATTTATAAGTGTAAATGTGTAATTTATTTTTTATTATATCAAAATGTATTCCGTTTGCTTGCGTCCAGTAAATTAATATATTTTTAAAAAATAATCTTTTGTTTTCGACTATTCAATATGGTCGCGCCCTCCCTCGTAGAGTTATCATGCCCCCTCCTCAGGGAAGCGCGCGACCCACAGTTTGAGAAACGCTGCTTTAAGTGACTGCAAAAAAGGAAGATCCATTTTCTATTGCTTAATTGACGGGTATGAATGCACGAAATGGCTTCGTCTGTGTACTGAAAAGTTCTCAAAGAGATTCATGATAGTTGCAGGATTTACCTTCTTAAAACGGCAAATTAAAAATCAAAAAAGTCTCAAGTAAAACCAAACTTCCTCCACTCTACTTTAAGCAGAATATTTTACAGCCAATTTTTAAATCCAGTCCAGCCTTATATAGACAAGACATTGATAAAGTTGATCTTCATATGGACAAATCCTCTAGTCACACATCTAAATCAACTACCATTTAGTTAGCAAAAAATGAAATAGAAACGAATATAAAATTTATTCCATTTGATAAAATACATGTAAAACCAGTTGATACTTCTCCAATGGACTTTTGTGATTTCACTTTATTAAAACGAGCCTTAGGAAAACGGCATCCGAAAACACTGAACAGTTCAAGCGCAAAAGATTAAAATTAGCATGAGAGCACTAAGAAAAAGCTTACTTTCATGGAAAATTCAAGCTAGAGCTATTGTCAGGAATCATAGCTATCAGACAGAAACAAATCACCACAAAAAAACGGCATTTATAGAATAAAGTTAATTATCAAAATCATTTCCATAAATGGCGAACTGCCTTCTGTATTTAGGTAACACAAAAAATTTCGTTTTTTATAGTAGCAGATTCTTTTTCGTATTGATAATCCTTTCATTTTTCTTTACCCGTCATTTGAGGTCATTATTTTGTATTATGGTTTTATTAAGGCAAATGGGTAATTATTTGTCTTTATATTATATTATTAATTACAATAATCAAAAAAAGAATATATAATTGGTTAAACAATTGACATCTCACTTAAAAGAACTTAAATATTGATATTACAAGAATTCTTTGATCTAAATGAACATTTTTATCTATAGATATATTAGATTGATAAAAAATATTTTATTTATAAATAAATATTTCATAAATGTATACAAAATGTAATTTGATGTCAAAGGAAAGTAATTTCTAAAAGTTATAGATTGATTCTTTTGCTTCTACGTTTTAAAACTGAGTTTATTGGCTTTTCTCAGGCGTGTAGGATGACAGTTAAGAGTCGAAATTAAATTGAATTCGAGAGTTACACGTTTATTTACCTTAGGAACTTGATAAGGATAGTAATACAGACAGTTCATGACCCTGATCATGGAATGGTATATGTTAAAAATTCCTCTCTCTCTCTCTCAAGCATTCATATAATTTTCAATTATAAGCAATCGAAGAACTTTAATTCTTTACTGAACTATTGAAACGCAGAAAATAAATTATTCCATGGCATATTTATAACAAAATATGCCACATTTGTCTTTAGTTTATTTTATAAAGGGCAGTCTAGACTACTTAAAACTATTCGAACTAAAAGAGGCGATTAAAATCGTCTCAGTGGTAACGTAAATGGTAAAAAGAAAACACAAATAAAGATTTATTCATAGAACTGCTGACATAATGAAGGAGGAACTCAACTAATTTAGGATTAAAAGTCACATTTAAAAAAAAACTCAACATTTTTGGGGCAAATGATTTTTTTAATATCGTGACTAAAATTTAATTTCCTAATTGAAATATTTTGGTTCGGTTTTGAACTTTTAGAATGTCTTGAATGGTAAAAGAGAACAAAAAAACTGAGTCAAAGTAATCTAAATTTTATTTTAGTAGAATTTAAATATTTTTTTC
Source organism: Trichonephila clavata (assembly GCA_019973975.1). Classification (NCBI taxonomy): domain Eukaryota; kingdom Metazoa; phylum Arthropoda; class Arachnida; order Araneae; family Nephilidae; genus Trichonephila; species Trichonephila clavata. The sequence goes on along the minus strand of BMAO01015536.1, from coordinate 122,837 downwards.
TAAAATCAAGGATTGTGAATTTCTAGGTTACGAAAAACGATGTATTTATGTTACATGAGAATAAATTACAAAATATAAATAAATAAAACTCAAAATATTTTAAGATAGTCAGCAAGGATAAATATAATATTGTTATTTTCAATCAATATCTCCATTCCTTTTCTACAGTCAATTGATATTATATTAATGGAGTCATCAAATTACGTTGAGAAATTTTACTTCGAAATATTTATCCAGAAAGTCTTAATAAAATACATTTCAGAGGTTGATTAGTTGGTTTTTAAGAAACGTTTACATAATATATGGCGAATTTATGCACCGAATACCTCATTTTACTATAATAATTCAAAAGCATTTTTTGCTTGAATTGCCTAAATAACAATAAGTCGAAGAAAGGATTAAGATAAATAAATATAAGTATGAAATACAGATTTAGATACAAAAGTGTCATCTACGATAAATGACTTTTACATGAATTGAAAAATCTAACATTATGTGGTATACAAAACTTAAGCAAAATGTATTTTCTTTTTGGTATAATTCCGTGGGAAATCATCTTACAGAATCCAGATCGGAACAAAGTGCTGTAATACGGTTTCTGACTGCAGGAGGTGAGTTTAATGCGGATATCTATCGCTGAATAGTTGCAGTCTATGGGAACACTGCTTAGGTCAAACGTCTTGAGAAAGTTGGTGTAAAAGGTTTCGAGAGTTCGATATCAGATCTCCATGACAATGCCAGCTCACATGTCTTCCGTGAAACCAAGGCAACTTTAACAAAATCCGGTAGGAAATGTTAGAACACCAACTATACAATCCTGATTTGTCATTATGAAACTTCTAGTTCTTATGGGTCACTTAATGCAGTATTAAGTTTCTATTTGGAAGATGAATTGAAGGAAGCTAGGCAGGACTTCCTCGAGAATCAACCAAGTTGTTTTCTAGAGTGAAGAGATACATCTGCTGATGAAACGATGGGATCTATGGTACAACCCCCAAAGCTATTTCTTTTGATTTCCGATAAAATCATCATTTTTATTGTGCTTGTCCAATTTTCATATGGGTAACCTTTATACAATACGAGCAAGTCACAAGGTCCATAAATGGATCGACTCTTCTTGTTTGCAAGACGCGTTTCAAGATGGCGGGGGTGGTATTATCGTTTCGCTAAAATGGGCTGAAATGACACTCCTTAAGTTAATTGAAATGGAACGGAATAATACTTGAGATTTATCTGCTACCTTTGTGCGTCTTTAACATTCTCCATTTTTCAACAAAATATGCACCACCCATCGTTTCCAAATTGTTTCATAATGATTTGGTTAAAACTGTACAAACGAGACTTTGCTCCATTGCTCTTCTTCTGATCTTTAATCTCATTTATAAATGTTTGAGAATCAGTTGTGAAGAAGTTTTACTCTTCATAAATTTTTTGTGAGTCACGGAAGACTTAGAACTTCGTGGTGTGACGACTCTATACACGATTTTCCACTAACAGTCCTCTTGCGGAGTTTTTGATCCTTAAAAATTATTTTATTAGAAAGCTTCCTCTGAAAAGAGAACATGAACATACAAATTATGACTACTTTATAATGTCTAGGCTTTCAGGTTAGACAAGAGAGATAGGATAGACTGCTAGCGGAGCAGTGATTAACAAATTAATGTGAGGCACGGATATTTAGTAATTGTTAACTGTATTACTTAAGGTGACGATCTGTGACTTGAGATTTAATCTAGGTTAGATAGCTAAGAAGTCAGAGCTATTGAAATAAGTAAGTTTGCTCAAGTATTTAAAGTCTTCTCATATTTCGCATACCTCTTTAATTGTCCTCATATTTATTAACTGGGTGCATCTCTTAACTTTGGTTGATCAAACTTGTGTTTTGGTTTGTGCTGTAAATAAAGTGATTTAGAATTTTTAGTCTTCCTTCTCTTTCTTCCACGCCTTTAGACGCGCAGGCAAGACCTTTACAGTGGGTCTTTATAGCCAGTTGGAGTGAATTACTGCAATCATTAGAGCGAAAAGTATAGTTTTGCATTACTCTATTACTCTATAGGTACTTCTAATTCGGCTGTTTATCAGTATTACATAAAAATACAATATATGCATGTGGTTTAATGGTTAAACATAATTTGTATGAATCAATAATTTATTTTGAATTCTTTTAAAATTTTCTCGATGATGCTGATTTTAAGAATTTTAGATACAGATTTAGTTTGACTTTTGAGATTTTATTACTTACACGGCACTGGAACGTGACTATAAATTATTCGATTTCGTTTTAAGACCATGCTAAAAATGTACAAAATATAAGGAGGTTAAATGTTATTTTTCAAGTCTTTTAATATTTGTCTCCGCTTAATAGTTAAGTTTTGAGCTGAAAATGATCGAAAGGTTATTTAAGGCATGTCTGCACCATTTTGCCAATAATTTGATACATTGATTTAAGCTTAACTATTTCAAGGTCGACGTTGACACTTCGAATATTTTCAGTAAATTAATGCATTTTGGAATATGTTAGAGATCATTTACATATCCTTCATCTCACGATCGTTCTCTCACTGGTCTCACCATCTATAGTAACAAATTCTAGGAAAATAACTTAGTCTAATTTTGAGTACAATATAGGTTCAAGGGCTGCTAAGAAAAAAGTATGTAGACTTATCAAAGATGAATGTGTTTTAAATCACTAAAGGTACTTCTTTCTCTTATTTTACGAATCTATTTTTCTAAAGAATGGATCTAGCAATTTATCGACCTACTACTCTGTAAAATAATACTTTATTAGAAATAAATTATAGTTTACATGTAACAATTGTAAAATAAAAGTTACGTTACTTACTATTATAAAGTTAATACAAATTAATAGTAATAATAATGTTATTTATTATTTAAAAAATTGGTATTTATAACTCTTTGATAATAATAGTGATACTTAGAGAAAATATATCAAAACTCAGTTTAGCGCAAAATATGTATAAAATTATCTTAGATTTCATATATTTAAGCATTACATTTGAAGAATATTTTTGTTATGCAGAGATGATATATAAATCCCAATATTAACTTCCAAAAATAACCGTAGGTATCGACTACTTGCGACAACTTTTTTTTAAAAAATGGAGATATTGGGATTTTTTTTTGTGGTTTTTAGATTTGTTTAGTACATTTTAAGAAAAATATGTCAAAATTAAGGAAAGAAAAATAAATTATTACTACTAAAATGAAACCTAATTGGTAAAATTTTGCAAAAAATAACATAAATGGGGGCCCATTCTGTACCAAAAGTTTATCGACAAATTTTCAATTTTTCTATTCTGATGTGTTGCTATGTTATTCATTTTACTAATGACTTTCAGGATAAGAGATATTTTAATTTTTACAAAAACTACAGCACTTCATCTTAGTGATTATATGAAATTGCTTTAAAAAAGCAGTGATTATTTTCACTTAAGGGACTGTAAATTTTGTAATAAAACAGTGATTGACAAATCCGAAGGTTAAAACACTTATACTATTCTACAGAACACACACAAAAAATTTCGGTTAATTATTTTCAAAACCTTTTTAACAATCGCTGGTCCCGTTTGAGCATTTTAAAAAAAACTCATTTCGAGTAAAACGCGTTTTAACAAATTGGCATCTTGCTTAAAGTAAAGGCATTGCTTTTACTAAAACACTTACAGTTTTTGTTCTAGTGAACGAAAAATAATACACTTCGTATTTTTATAAACATAACAAGATGACCAATAAAATAAAATCATACAAATAATTGTCAATTTTTGGCAAAGATCACAAGTTTAGGGTAGTCGGATGCCTTAACAAAAGTCATTTGCAACTTAAAATATAATCTGGCAGTACATTTCAATATTGTGCAATGATGATTTATGTCTTGCTTTTGTTTACTTCTTTCCTATCACACTTACATGGCCGTTGTAGCCTAGTGGTTATGGTTACGAATTCGGAGACTACATGCCTTGAGTTCAAGTCCTGGCTTCACTGCAGGCACACCGTGTAGAGGAGCTGATGTCCGTTAAATCTGTCTTGGCTCATTGTTGTGTTCTGTAGGAGAGGAGAGATATTGTCACTTGACCGCGGCTCAAAATTACGAGATACATAGCCAACAGACCTTGTGCTGCTCTCATTCTATCAAAAATTATGAAAGAAAAATTATAATTTTTTTAAAAAAAACTTAAGAACACCCTTTTATAGTTCATTGAACTAAGTTGTAACTTAATCTCTTAGTCACCAAATCTGGAAATGGGATCTGAAATTTGTAGCCAGATGCGAGATAGGATCTGAAAATAGGAAATCCTGATAAGCCTAATAATCCTGATAAGCCTTATCAGGACAGTGGAACAAAATTATAAAATTATTAGTTTGTCATTAGTCCTGGACAAGTGAGCAAAATTTCGAAATTGACCTTTCAAGTGAGTAAAAATTGAGTTCAAAGATTCTGTTACATACAAATGAAACTTATAAAAGGGTGTTAAATACAACATACGCTCGAATGTACGACAAAAAAAGAACTTTTTTTTATTAAAACTACACACACATTTATGACCACAAAATTTTGAATGAAAATAAATTTATGTTTATTAAATCAAAAAATTGCATGTATTGCGTAAATTGTTTTTTCAATAGTCGTATCTATTCTTAAAATAACTTAAGAGTTCTTAGTAAATTAAAAACACAGATCCTCTAAGCAGATAACAGTTTGTCAGATACTGCTATATAATATGCTTCCTTTAGAGCGTATAGAAATCATTAATTATAATGTATCAAATGAAAGACAGAGAATAAATATAAACAAATTCTTACGTGACCATATTATAGATTTAGTTTAATCTTTGAGATGAATTTGAAGGGTTGACAAAATATATACTTTTTAAGGTATTATTTCACACAACTATAAAGACCAATGAACGTATGATCGGCATTACGCACTAAACATCACCTACATTTTGATAATGTATACAAAAGAAAAAAAAAGTACATTTGGGCATATCATGTTTTGGTGAAGACACGTTTGATTGATCACTCTTCTCGTAAATTAGTTGGCAAACATTCGAAGAGGCTATAAAGTACTTGCGGTATCTCATCAGAAAGATAAAGTGCATAAGTTTTCCTCTAAGAGCTTCTTCATTTTCTCATAAGTGAGATCTCACCTGATCTTCATCCTTTTTTCCTTTTTTTTTCTTTTGGAATTTATTATCTAAAGCTACAATTTCCAAAAAAAAAAAGGTTTTAATTCAAAATTATGTTCTTATATCCCTGTTTTCATTTTTGGATAATGTTTCATAATATTCTGGTTCATTTTTAACTAAACTATAGTAGGGAAGTGATTTGTAAAATTTCTCATTTCTAAAACTGTACAAGAAAGAGCCAAATAAATTCAATGTTATAAGACAGTGCTTCTCAAACTTTCAGTAGTTGCGACCCAATGTTCAATCATAATTTTAATAGCGCCCCCTTCCATACATTAACAATGTATTGAATTCAATGCAAAAAAAAAATCTAAACATTTTCTTCTGTGTGTATGAGAGAAAAACTTTAAATTTTTGCATAGCTCTTGAGGTAAAAATATTCTAAAGTTGTTTCGCTTCTTATATACTAATCATAGCATTCTATAATTCGTTCATGTAAATGTAAAAAAATTCTGATTTAATAAAAAAAAAAATACATAGTTTTCAAAACCAAAGATATTACCATTTGTGATTACGATTTAGTTTGTCATCTTGTTAATTAAGTTTTTTGAAACAAATCATGCAGAGATATTGCACTTGGAAAATAATAAGTTATTCATTTATATAGGGTAGTCGTGGTAGCCTTATGGTCAAGGTCACGAAATTGTAGCTAGCATTTGTTGAGTCGGATGTCCAAGTCCTTGTGTCACTGATGACCCAACGTGTAGAGAGGATGATACTTGTTAAATCTGTCCGCACGTTGCTGTGATTTGGGAGTTAGGAGAGAATGAGCTGCCAGCTCGGGTATCGTCCGTCTCGTTATTTCTCCATAGCCCAAAATTACGAGGTTCGTACCCAATAGCCTTCGTGTTTCTTTAGACAGTGAAATTAATAAACACTCACTAGTCATCAGAAAATTAGTTTCTTTAAACAAATAATTTAGATATGATTCATAGTGAGAACAATGGTTTATCACTCAACGCGTAGTATATTCTAAAAAAAACCTTATTTATATATATACGATATATATATATATATATACGATATATATATACCATATATATATATATATATACATATATATATACATATATATATATATATATATATATATATATAAAGCAGTATTTGCCACAGATTTATGAAGCTTCTGCGCAGCAGTACCGTTTTTACATAGCTGATACTGTTGTGACGGATCTATACGCGTCATTTTTCCATTAATCCTCTTGGGGAAACTTTGGGGCTAGCATTCACGTTAATTCACTGCCTCTCAAGAAGAAACCATGATATTTAAATTAGTTTGACTATATAAAGTATATAGGTTTTGTAGATGTAAGATAGAAGGAGCCGGGGAGCTGTTGCGGTGATACGTAAGTGCGAATATTAGAATATTTCATTCACAAACATAGCACGAGTTAAGGAAATAGTTGTTAAGATATTAAATTATTATATTGAGGATCTAAGATAGATTGAATCATATTTAGTTATCGGATCAGTAGCGCTTGTTCTCCTTGTCTAGATCACTTAGTCGTGTTTACTTAGAGTTATACATTGAAATTAGATAGCTCACTTTATATATCACTCCTAGGGTTTCCTTTTGTAGTTTAACTTGTGGTTGTTTAAGTGTGTTTGAAGAGAAATAAAATAATAGTTATTTTGGAAGTTGCTGGTGATGATTTGTTTCCCCCACACCTTTAGGTAGGCAAGACGGTGAGAGAGGGGTGCAGAATAGGCCGACACGCCTATACTGTGAGCTACCAATCAAAATAAATACTTACTTTTCGAAAGATTTTACACTTGTTTGATGACTAAAAATTTATATTTCTCGTAAATATGTGAATTCAATTTTAATTAAACTCTACAAAATAGAAAGAAACTGAAATAGAATTGTATATAAGAAAAAAAATCCCAGTGAAGTTGGTAAAAAATAGCAAATGTAAAAACAGATTTTTTATCTTATTAACTTGAATGAGAGGGATGTGTCTTTTTTGTCGTCATTTTTTAATGTTGGGAGAGTAGATACGTTGCCTTTCGAATACAATTCTTTAAGTATCTATCAGAGAGAGAGAGAGAGAGTACGTTTCTTTACTTATTATTAACACATTTCAAACTCGAAAAAGAAATCCCAAGCAGATATGTGGAGCTGAACATTGCCTTCACTTCAAGATTAACCATCACATAACTGGTTTTTATTAGGAACAAGAGGCAAAATGTGTTCAGGGCTTGAAAAAAAGTCATTTTATACATAAATCATGTTGAATATAAATCAGTTCTAACTCCATTGCGTGATCTACCAAACATATTCTCGCGAGCTACCAGTAACTCGCGCTTGACAGTTTGTGGCGACCATTGATTTAAAATAATGTGAGTCTACGGTAGGTTGTAGTTTTTAGTACTTAATCTGAAACTTTACTGTTTGAATACGATCCTCTTTAAATTTTATTTTTAATTTAAAAGTTTAGCTCTTAAATTATTATTCAATTAGACTAATATTAATTCCTTGCACGAAGAATAATGACTTCTTTAAATAGGAGTTAATACAAATCGTGTCAACTTACATTAGTCTCTCATATTTTTACAGTTAATTGTAAGACTTGTAGTAATTATTTTCTAAGAGTTATTTTCTTCAAAAAAAATCGACTTGAAAGTGATTTTTTGCACTCCTTTTCAATAAAAAGGGCTTAGTACACTCTTTTTACATTAATTTAGTATCTTTTCGGAATACCTATTTGTTTTCCTTCTTTTTATAAGATTCTACGAAATTATTGCTAGATTAGATCCTCGCTAGAAGATGGAGGTAGAGTACTTAGAACTTTTCTTTACTTAAAAGTAATCAGTTCTATGTTGAATTAAAAATGGGAAAAAATCTTCGTACATCTTGGGAATTTTGGTTTGCTGCAATAACTGTTTTTTTAATCAAGAAAAAACCAAGCAATTTTCCCTTTACGTAACACAATAGAAGCATTTTTTTCTAATTAGGAGAGAAGTACTAATTAGAAATAAAAAAGTTGTTTTATATTATTCTTAAATTAAAATTAAAAAGGACAGTCAAATTACTAACGGAACTGATAATAAATTAATTACAATAAATACTAAAAGAAGCCTTTAAAAATAATCTCAAAACAAGTTCAAAAGAAACGAAATTTTCCCGCGAACTTACAGAATAATAATTCCTTTAAAAAGCAATTAAAATATTTTTTAAATACATTATTGTGAAAAGTAATTTGAATGGACATCCAGTTCCGAAATATATTAAAAAAATACAGGAATGCAAATTTAATCAACAAGTATGAAATAATTATAAAAACTGAAAATATTTTATTTTGTTTTATCTTTAAAAATTATATTGTGGAGAGTGAATAAAATAAATAAATATTTAAATAACTATACTTATAAAAAACCTATACCTTGTTGAAAAAAAATTATTTTTAAAATTAATTTTGAAAGAATGCAAAACATATATGGTTATGTAATACTTTTAAATGCAAAAACTTCATAAAATCTACAAAAAAAAATAAATAAATAATTCTATTAATTTACCAAATCTATTATTATTGTTTCTTTATCCTTTTTTATTTCAGTAAGGTGACAAAATCTTTTAAAATCAAAAGGAGGATGAAAAATTTAAGAAAAATTACGATCTTGAAAATTACAGGTTTCTTGAACATTATAAGGTGATTTGTGAAGACTGCAACAAGGCATCTTAAAATGTTAACAGTGGTGACACGGTGATAACTAACCATGATCTTTTTGTATAAGTATCTCTCAATTTCTGATTCTATTTTAAATGCTATTTCATGTTAAATGTATGTTGATGTCAAATCTCACCAATAAAATGATTAAATCATCTTCAAACACAAGTATGAGGTGATGCATCTGAAAGATGCCGCGCGCCTATGGATGAAAATTTTGAAGCTCGCCTAGCCGAGGATTAAAGAGTATTTTTAAATTGAATGAAATTTTTTTTGTCAATGTGTCATTTTTTAATGTTTTTGAAATTTTGGATCAAGAAAAATCCCTTATATTGAATTTTACGCTAAGTGTTGTAGCTAAAGTTTCAACATTCAACCTTGATTTGTCACATGTCCAATAATCACTACCAGCAGAAAAAAAACTCTTTAAAATGTTTAACGGGTCTTTAACGGGTCTTTTATCTTTAAACGGGTCAGTGCAATGTAAATTCAACAAGAATAACTAAATGTTCATATGAAATATATTCCCTTTTTAAATGGTTAAATATTTCCACCCATCTTTTTTTCATTTTCAACATGTCGATTTTCTCATTGTTCTTATTTATCAGAATTTAAATATATGCATTTAGTTTTTTAACTTCTTCAAATAGATAATTGTTTTTGATTTTAATAACAAGAATTTCTTTCAATAAAAACTCAACAAAATTTCCTATATTTGCTCAATTTACTTTCGATGATGTGCCGCGTAACAGTTTAGCTTGGCATTTCTGAACACAAAGAGTAACAGATTAGTTTTAAAAAAATTGAAAAGGAGGGCACTTTTAGAGGAAAGACGGAACATATAAAAGAAAAACTGTCCTCCCTAAAGGAGAACGATTGGTCACTTTAATTTTAGTAAATATATGTATAGCTTTTTAGTGTATAAAAGGATATAAAAATAATTTATTTAGATCCTAAATATCTCAAATATATTAATGGCTTCAATCGTAGTATTAGAGAATTATTTTTATTGTTTAGAGAGAATCGTTCAGTTTTCTTATTATACACTGAATTCATTTTAAGTAAAATATACGTATCTTATATAAATCACATTTTTCCTGGTAAACAATATGCAGGGGTTATGTTAAATATTATTATCCGTTTATGTTGATTTGATTGGTTATTATGAGACAGTACCTACGTAAAATATTTCTTAACGCATGTTTATTTCCTATTTTCTTAGCCAACACTAAAAGGTTTTCTTTATTTCATTATAAGAAAGGATTATCTCACTTTATTTATCTTCTCAATCTGTTAAGAAGCTTTAATGGAAATCTGTTTCATTTCTATCATGTTTAATGGGTAAAAAAGACAGTGTTGATTAGGTTTAGTGGGAATATAATGTTAAAGGATAATGATGGTATTATAATATGTATATATATATATATATACATATATATTGTTTCATTCTTATCAAAACTTTGGACAGAAATAAATTCTAGTAAAAATGTGCAATGTCATGCATTAGAGAGATTGTATGTATGAAAAAAAATGTTTGCGTTGTATGTACAGGGGCCATTTTAAAGGACTATCTATCAGACTGGAGTATGTTTTCTGCTATGACTCAATAACGTTTTTCTGTAGGTACGAGAACATTTCTTTGAAGAAATTAAAAGAAAAATAATTAGAAGAAAGAATAATAAATTAGAAGAAAAATAAAATCTTTGAAGAAATTTCTTTCAATAAATATAATTTTTATTGCAAATTTTTTTGTGAAGTACATTTCGAAAAAATTGTATGGAAATTTAGTAACTTATAAAAGTAAAAATCAAGGACTCGTTTAAAAGAAAAAGGCAACCAGTTGTGTAGAAAAAGTATAGTTTTAAACAAAAATTACTGTTAAGTTATTGTAAATTTAATCACAAAAAATACTTAAAAAAATTGCTTCAGAACTTAATTCAAAACTTCATCAGAACTATATAGAATCAAAATATTTTTAGAATTTTGTTATAACTTTTTCTCCCAATTTGATTTTAGTACCTATAAAAAACAATATTTTAGAGATTTAATAAAACGAAACGAATTTGCTTTTTTTTAAAATACAAAAGAATGGTAGCAGCATTTTATTAAGACATATTTCTTTGCTTTTTGAGTAAGAACGAAATTCCAAAGAAAAATTAAGAGGACATGGTATGATTTGCAAAAACATTTTTATTTTAATGATTTTCATAGTTTTTTTGGTTGCCTCCTATGTGTATGTATGCTATAAAAACGATTTTTTGCTCAAAATTTCTTAAAAAGCTAACCATTTAGTTTTTAAAGGGAAACGCTTGAAACTTATGAATTGATTTCAAAATGCTACTTCTCCTACGAAAATTAAAGTACATATATGAAGTTTGATTTACAAGTACGTCAAATTATGTATAACAAAATTTGGTATGGGTTTTGCGATAACTTGATTGGTATTCGTACAACTCTTCTTTTTATGAATGCTTATTGAAAATTTGTTAAAAGATGTGTAAATTCTAAATTCAATTATTTTTTGAAAAATAAGTATTGATTTTATTGAAAAATGCATACCAACTTTTATTCCATGTACTCTTAGCAACAAGTGAAAAAAGATTGAAGTATTAGGCACAATAGAAAAAGTTTTAGAATTTTAAATGAAGACAAACTCGTTATTTTATCCTTCCGAGATAAGTCAGTTTTAAGTTTTGATTTGCCATTGGGATGTGAATAAAAACAAACGTAAAAGTTATCACAAATCTGTGTTTTTAAACTTAGAGATTTCAAATTTTGTGAGTTTGTAGAAAAGTATATAAAAAATAATTTAGGCTAAAAAAATTAGATTTGATTTCTTGACCAATTTTTGACAATTGAATCGTACTGTGTCCCCTTAAAATAAAAATAAAAAAGTATTTAATAAAATGAAAAAAGGAAAATTAAAATGCAAATAAAAGTACATGAATTTAAGTGGTTGATTTTGGTATTCATTTTAGGTTAATTCTCGTAGCAGTTACAAAACATAGGCTAGTTAACAATGAACACTCATTAATTAACCCTCTGTCGGTCGCACCTGTGTAACGAAAAGCACAGCTGCAGTTTTTTGCAGAACAAGGTTTTTGAAGGTTTTATTTTTTATGTTTAGGGGGGGGGGTCACCAATCAGTACAAGTTTAGAATCAATTAATGTGGAGTTTCAAAATATTGTTATTCTGGAAATCATGTGTTTTGAATAATAAAAAAACATTATGTTTTCAAGAAATATATTTTAATTTCATAATCTAGGTCCTAAAAAAAAGATATTTGTTAATGAACGCCAACCACAGATCAAAGATATAGCAGATAAGGCAATTTTAAATTGCGTGCATTTTTTGCACATTGATACCAACTGAAGTCACTAAATGTTTAACTAACCCAGGGGTAATAACTTGAACAAGATTAGAAAAGTATTTAAGAAGTATAAGTATACTTAAAATACTGAAAACAGAAAAAAAACAACAAAATTCAGAAATTTACTATTAGGTTCTGGTATTTACGGATGCATATGTTTAGGAAACAATTAAGGATTTTATTAATTTCATATACGATAGGGACACTGAAAAGAAAGATTGAGAGCCGTTGAATTTGAATATCTAATATATCTTTATTTCAAAATTAATTATTATTTAATATTCTTAGAGTTTTATATCATTTTACATTTTTCTTTCAGTATATCTGCCAAGAAATATCAGAAAATGTATTAAAAATATTTCTTTAAATAATGAAAAAACAGATGAAATATAAGTTTTGAAGTAAGTATATGTGTAGCTTAAAACCTAAACCTTAATTAAGTCAGTCCATTGTTGATTTGGGATTTCCATAGGGTATATTAAGTCCTGGACCCTTGATCTAACACTGATGATCTCCGGGAATATGCAACAAAAACATAACAGCACAACCTAAATTTCTTTTAAGAAAGTTTAAATTTACTTGCTACAAACACAACTAAAAATATATCAGATATATATAGGGATGTAATTCGCGTTACATTCGAAGAAAATGGAAATTAAATACGGAAGAAAGTCACATTAATTATAGGATATGCTATTTGAATTCATTTTACATGATTTATATCGATAGCTTTGTGAAATAAATATCGTTATATTGCAAAAATAAAAGCTCTAATAACCCGAATGCAATGGAAAAAGTACTAATAAAATTGTCAAACTAAAGATTTATGATCAAAACATAGCATTATTTGCCCTTATTGCTCTCAGAATTGACTGAATTAGGAGTTGTATTTTGTTACAACCATTCTCAATTTGTGATTTATTCGTAAAAGAATTGGCTGTTATCTACACAAAGATGAAATATGAATGATTTATTTTTTCTCAGAAAAAAATATATACGAGATTAGCGGTCGCCAATTTTTTGTTCAATGGTAGTCAAACTTATAAAACTTCTAAGCTACCGGACCATTTTAAAGTCCTACTGCGAGCTACCAACCAAAAGAACTAACAACTTAAAAAAAACTATCTTACATTTAATTATCGGTTTTAAACTTACAGTACTAGTAAATAGGAAATAAATTTCAATTAAACTATATATTAAAAAAAGAAACTAAAATCTAAATGTACGAAAGACAGAAACTGAAATGTAGTTAGTACTAAATAACAAATGTAATAACATCTTTTTTTTATCAGGCTTATGAACTTAAATGAAGGATTGAACACTTTTTTTTGTCATCACAGTAGTTTTTGTCAATGCTCCTTATCGTCAATTCAGCGGAAGAACCACGGTTAGCGAATCGGAACCTTAACGTGATCTACCGAAAATGTCTCCAAGAACTACCAGTAGCTAACGATTGACGGTTTGGTGATTATTGTTTTAAAACTTCTGAGCTACTGAATTTATAATTTTACGTAGTAAGATTCAAAAGTTCCCGCGGACTGAGTATATAACTTAAAAAATATTACCAATTAAACATCTGAAACACATCCTCCTTCGAAATAAGACTCTTGAGTAAAAACACACTTTTGTCATGGCGTATAAAGGTCATCCACACATTTCTAGAAGACATGTCCTTTAATTTCACCTGCGATGCACTTTTAACTTCATCTGCAGATTGGTCTTCGTTTAACATGCGAGGAACGATATGTTGACACACCCTAATTATGTTAAGATCCTTAGTCAGTATCCACTGATATGTGGCCGAGGATATCCCTACTGATTCTGATATTGTTTGCTGCCTGTTCTTACGTACAGCTGCAGAAAATTTTTTGTATGTTTTCAGCTTTGTGGGAAGTCTGCGGACGCCCAAAGCATTTGACGTTTTCGACACTTTCCCTTCCCTCTCTGAAACGTCGATGTAACTCAAAAGCTTGCGCTCGCGATACTGTATTACAGCCTTACACCTGCTTCAAAATTTTGTAAATCTCCATAACACTTTTTCCCAAACGAACACAAAAATTAATATCCATTATCCGTTCAACAAATGCAATTTCTTTCAATCGCCGAATACTAAATACAAAATACAACACTGACCTTGGCGACCCACTGATCACGTGATTTGGAACACGCGATGTGGAGAAAAGGGGAACAATGCAACAACACAGAAATGTTATTGTAGTCACTCTATTGCAAAAACGTTCTACGTCACAGGATCAGTTCGCGGAAACTTTTGAATCTAACTAGTATATTTGATAGACCTCCAATATGAATTTAGAAAAAAAAAATACATTTATATAACAGGAATCAGAAATCCTATTTTATTAATGGGAAAAACAACCATTAAAGATAGCAAAGTTCTGGAGTAATTATTTTTTTAAAAAAAGAGGAAGGTTTTACTTTGTCAAAGCTCACTTTCAAATTCTGCAAGATACACCAGCAAAAGTAGCTAAATTGCAGTGGTACACACAAGTGGGGTGTCCTAGGAATCCGGACTACCCCCCCCCCAAAAAACCCTTGAGTTTTTTCTCGATTGATGATAATCCTACAAATATATAACGTAAAATTTAATTAAGTACTTGTAATTAACAATTTATTTTAATAATTAAAGCTCATTATTAATTCAATAATTTATGTTTTACTGTTTTTTGTTAACAATATCAGAAGAAGCAATTGGTGTTCTCTTGAGGTATGATGAGGTTGGGGGATTTTCGACCAAGGACTCCTCCCTTGAAAAATTTTTGTGTGCGCTACTGCTAAAATGTCATTAAACTCAGAGGGAGTTTCTCTAAATGTAGTAGTTAATTTTTCTTTTAAAGTACAATCCATATTCCATAATTCGTCATTTTTGGAACGGGATCTTCATTAAAATATATAAAAAAAAACTATCTCAATTTTTCAGTGGACAATCGAAAATGTTTCAAGGATCAGCGATTGGCAATTGTTGTACTAGATGATTATTTTCAGAAATCTTTTCTCTTAATGCAATATCTGATTATTTCATTTTAAATAATCTGATTCAGTTTAGAATGCTAATATGCTAATTTTAAATTGGTTAAATAATTTTCATCGTTATAAAAAGGTATCGGATGCCACACATGAATTAAAATAAAACTCTGAGGACAGAACCTAAGATGCGTGATATTTGATTGCAATCCCTGAAGTTTAGAGGAAAGTCTGTGATTTTACTCTGAATGTGTAATCATGATTTAATCATGACCTGTAGTGCTGATTCCGTTCTAAATTTGAAAGAAATTCCAGTGATTGAAACCAAATTTTTTCCACCTTTTAACCTCTTCGAAAAAATTAATTGAATACATAAATATATATATATACATACGTGTTATATCGCCAACTAATTTTCGTCAAATCAAAGAACGTTGCCATATGCCGTGATATGTAGCTAATAATTGAAACAGTTTCTGCGGACGTTCGAAAAAAATAATAATAACGACAGCAGCCTTTGGCGGGATTTTTTAAATTAGCGACGTCTTTTGATTTGGCAAAATTAGTTGATGGTGTAGTACGTACATAAATAAAAGATCAGATTATAATTATGATTATAATAATATAAAAAGTGGGTGTGTGACTTTTCTGACTGAATAATTCAAAGCTGTAGATGTCATCTGAGGCCTATCAAGTGATCAGATATTTTAGAAGATGGACAAAATGATAATTCTATTGAAAGAAAATAGTGGTGATTTTCTACTACAGCTGATTTCGTAAATGTTTCTTTCTTATGATAACTTCACTACAGATGGTGAATAATTCAATGGCCTTTCAAAAAACACCGATGCTATCACAGCTAATATAGTCACTATAATGAATAATTGAACATATAAATAATTACAAAGAAGTTCTTGATCAGTGATGAATCTCAGTGGGGACATTCGATAAAAAAGTTAATTAAGCAACAAGTGATTAATGAAATATAGATTCAAGAACTTCATAATGAACTCATTGTTACGACAATCAAAAAGTAAATGAAGCTTTCATGGATTTATCTTCACAAATGTGTCGTTGTCACAAAAGAAAAAAGAGAACTTATCGCATGAATGAAGAACAATAGAAAAAGATACACGTGTCACAAAGCTGTTCATCAAGAAAGAGAGAGTTCAACTTAACGTCTTTAAGTAATTTTGTAAAGATGACGTTATATGTTAATGAGAGAGTAAGGTATAGTAAATATTCATAATATAGATATCTTTACAGGAAAATAAAGTATTTTAAACCACTCAACAATTAAAAAAATTAATTCCTTTCTTTTTTTCTGCATGTTTTAGGAGCCAATAAGATAAAATAACCCTAAGTTGTTTTTCTTTATACTGTGAAAATCGTTTAACATGAAACTAAAGGGACTAAAATATCTTTAAAGGTTAAAATAAAATTCGTGTTAAAGGATATTACAAAAGAGACATTTCAACAATTATGTTTGTTAGAGTATATTTTATTTACTATATATATATATATATATATATAGCATTTTATTAAAAAAAGGTTTTTAATAAGATATTTTCAATATTGTGTAATAAAAAATTCACAAAAGGCCAACAAATTATATTTAAAAATTATTAAAGCCATTATTATTAATCATTTTACACAACATGCCTTTTTTAAATATCTCTCACAGAAATGGATGCTTACGAAAATTGGTTCAAAATTTTACTCTAACATAAATTTATATTTTTAACTTTGAAAAAAAAAACACACACAAGACATGTAGAATTCATTATGAAAATTGAAGGACACATAAATATGTAAAACAGTAAACGCAATAATTTTATCACAATTTGAAGAAGAAAAAAAAGATTATAGCAATTTACAAATGATATTTTTTTCACTTTTATGCAAACAAAAGTACGCATTTCTTTTATTCTAACAGATTTGTTTTGTTCACGCATCAGTAAAAATCGTAGTATTATTGTGTAGGTCAGAGTAGAAATTTTTCAGATCAATAAATTATAAAAGTCAGATATCAGAATTATCAACCTGACTAATAGTTCTGGATTGTTCTTAAGCGTTTTTCAGGTATTGAAAATTATTACATTTTGTTTCTCAACTCACACACATATACGGAAAAAAAAAACTTCCTCTAATCTGTAGGATATTTAACGTTTAATAGTAAGTCATTGTTCATTTGTTTTATGATGTTACACATGCACGTGCACATACATATATATAACGGGGGATGTGTAGAGGTTAAATCCATTGTTATATTTCGGCGATAGCTTTTACCCTTATTAAATTTTGTGAAATTAGTAATAACATTGGAAAATTAATACACATACCTGTAACTAATGATAAAATTATTGATTTCATTCCTTAGAAAGGACATATATAATTAAATTTTTCTACAAGCAAAAAAAAAAAAAATTGTTCAATTTTTTGTTTGTTTGTTTACGCTGGCACTGCTTATAAAAATCGTTAAAGGTGAGGCAAAATATATATTCTATAAACAAAAAAATTTAGCCGTTATCGTTTTTTTTTTTTTTTTTTTTTGCCAGTTGGGTAATTTAGTGATGCTCAGCCCATGACAATGCGCAGATCATTGCAAAATGTATGGCTCAAACACACCTTCCTCTTCTGAATTAAATTCGAAAGGAAAACAAAACAAAATAATAATAATAATGACCAAGCAAAAAAATTTACAAAAATTTAAAATGAAGATTGAGTGGAATCTGAAGCACACATAATTTCTTCGATAATTTTTTTCAACAATAATCATCAACGACCATAATGTCCAGAATTTTCTCTTCAAACTTTTTTATATATTCATGAAAATAAGATAGTTTGTGGAATATTATATGTTGCGCTGTTGGTTTTGAAGCCATATTTTCAATTTAATATATGGGAAGCTGTTGAAATCAATGAAACCGTTATCAGTTTTCTTTGGCAAAACAGTTTTCTAAATTTTTTCTGAATATTGTTTACTATATTCAGTTAAGAAAATCCACTAAAAAACCATCGAAAACTGAATATGTCTTTGTAATAATATTTTTCGATCATAAAAATGCATCAATAGGTGTCAGAATGCTTGCAAGAGGGAATAACAACGAATTCTGGTGCTTAGAAAATCTCAAATCTCCGGTCTTAATCTGTTCATTGTTACTTCCCATCGCTATATGTTTGAATTTTTTGAGCCTTAAGAAACACCCAAAATTCTATTAAAAAATATGATAGACAGACGATCTATGAAAAATATTTATTGTATTCACACTTCAAAAGTTTACAAGGTTAATTTTCCAAAACCTTACAATTTATATTTTTATTTCTTTGGACACATAAATAATACAGGGATCAACTTTCTTCGCAAAGAACTGAAAAGGTAAGATTAAATGATATTTACAAATGGTAACTAGAATGATAATGTTACCACCATTCCCAGACACACGCACATGTATGTATACATAGTCTGACCCCGATTTAACGAATTTCGTGATTAAACGAATTTTTCTCTTTTCCCGAATAAAAAAGGCAAAAATCCGGTTTAACGAATAACAAACTCCGAATTAATGAACTATTTCAGCAGCTGAACATTTTTTTAATAGTTTGTATTAGAAAAAAATTGGATTTTTTTAAAATTGTCCTTTTTGTCCTGAATAGAAAAAAATATTTTTTTGTAAGTAGTGAATTTCTATAAAAAATAGTGCAGATGATTCATAAGTGCAAACAATTGAGTGAATTTTAAAACTCCCTTCTTATATCACCCAACTCCTCGACACAAGTGATATTTGAACGATTATGATACATTTGATGATGGACTGCCAATTTGTACAACTGAAGTTCAGGAAATTATTGATTTGTCGGAGCCCGAATAGCAATTCTGATGCAGAAATTAATAATGAAACTCTTAACGAAACTATTAACATTTTCTTAAGCTTTACATTGTTTGCAAACTGTGAAAAGAAACATCGTGCAACATTATGCAACAGTATTCTTTTCTTTTGCACAAATTCGGAAAAATAACTCTTTCAAGTAAGGAATCAAAAAGATTGTCAAACATCTATTAGTTAGTATTTTAAAACTTCTGATTAACTGGTGCGTAAAAAGTCACTAATAGCATTTTTAGCTTTTGAATAAAAAAGCGTGTAATATTTCTAATGATAAATATTTTTTGAGTAGCTGCTTATTATAGAATTTACAAAAGGTAAATGCAAAAAATTTGTATTTGTTTGGACCCCCGATACAACGAATAACCCCGATTTAACGAACAACGGTTCTGATGAATTTATTAAATCGGGTGTTTGACTGTATACCTTAAAATAAGTCAATGAAACAAAGTCAAGTAAGAATGCAATCTTCAAAATAATCGTGAAGCAAAATTCTCAGAAATAAAAACATCAATATCAAAGAATAAACCAAATCGCAAAGACAGTTATTTTTCTCCAGTGTTGTTACTTACTGAAGACAATAATGTGAGGTGTTAAAATCTCGAGGCCATTTGTAATGGAGATAACAATCTGGCACAAGACATTAACATTCTCCTCAAGCAGATTAAGAAACCAAGTATATTCCAGTGGAATCCTGAAAACTTGGGCATTGAAGGTAATGAATGCCCGGACGTCTTCCTTAAGGAGGGTTGGTACTTGGATCAGCCTTCCACTGTCACCTAGGGGAATGCAAACGCAGTCGCCAAGCGCAAAAATACTATAACCAGTGTTTCATAGAACCAACTATCCCAGAGCTCAATTTTCCAAGAAAGTTTTCGTCTACAGTAGCACGACTCCACGCGAGTCATTTTAATGGCATGAAAATATCTCCAGATGATTCCCGATCTTACCCCATCTGCAGAATATTTATACTATATTTATACAGCAAGGCCATTCTTTCATCTCTTTTTAAGCAATGCTTCACCACAAGACATTCTTTACAGTCCTCAAGCTCCAGACTTGGCCTCGCTTGTTATTGTGGCTTTTGGACCAATGTAGAAACGCTCTAAATCCATTTAGAAGAAGAAGAAGCAATGTGGTTTTTTTTTCAAAAATAATGCATCTAGTCTTCCTCCTGCTGGAATTATGAATTTGAACTTTTTATTTGTTTCTAATCCATAAATGTACAATGCTTATATACATCAAATTTAATTTGTGTGAGAAAGAAGAGAAAAGAAGCATTTATTCTTTTAAATTAAATATGAAAAAGGGAGCAATATTTACCTTGTTTAAAAACCCTCTGAGTTCGAACCTGAGGGTAATGAGGCAAGACTGAAGTCTAAGTAGAATGGAGCTCTTATTCTTATATGATATGTAAGGAAATATGAGGATTTTAAGTTAAAGGTTACTCTTATTAAAAAACCAAGAATATGATGACTTTTATTTAAACACACACACAGTACTCTTATTGTGAAAAACAACCAGGAAAAAAGAGTTTGGAATCCACCAATGTCACTCTGCATTTTACCTTCCTTCTGTATCAGTTTATTATGAAAAAATGTATCGGTATAGATTACTCCATTGCATTGGAAAACATGCATTTTCTTTCCCTCTTTTCCCTTCGATGAATGTGCTTTGTCATTCTTCTCAAACTTCAACTAAAAATCCCTTCGATAACGTAATTACAGATTCCCTCATTACAAGAGCCATAATACAGATGTTGCTGATTATCCGTATGTTAAAAAGAATTCATTCACTGAGGTGGTGAGGTTAGAGTCTTTTTTAGCAAGATATACTGCATCAAAAAGGCGATTTGTAAACAACTCATCGTTCCACTCTAGTGATATGCTAGTTAGAATAAATAACATCTACATTTAAGGTACATCAAATTTAAGATTTTAAAATAAGAATTTTTACAATTTAAAATTATATTGCAATGTTTGAATATATCAACTGGATTTACAAATGGTTACCATCACATCTGCCAATAGTTCACATCAGCAGATTCTAGAAGTGACTATCTTATTTTAATAATAAATATAATTCTATATTATTTTATTTATTATAATTATTTGAAAACCCCCTATTATTAACAGTATATCAGTCACAAAATAATTTTTATATAAATTCTAAGAATGATAATAAATACTATGTCATCGATTACATTTTAATAAAAGAAGATGAAAAAATCAACTTTTAAATGCTTTTTAGAAAAATAATCAAATATATTAATGGTTTATAACATTTGACATAAAACATTTTAAATTGACTATTTTTAACAGGAAATAATTTTTATATTATTATAATCATCTCATCCGGAAATACACATATCAGACTCAGTTCCCTTTCATTACAGTTTCATGTTCTATTCCCGATTGTCTAATATACCGAAATCAAAAGATTAACATTACATTTCGTATTTCCGTCCTTAATATTGCTACCTAGAGACCTGTTTAAGATGTATGCTAACACGACAATTATTTTTCCTGATATCTACAGTTCTAGAAGATTAAATACACTGCAAACCAAGTGTTATAAAATAATAGTGTTAATGCAACTTGTTTATAGCAGAGACAAAAAAGAAATCCTTTACTATTCTAACCTTTATATTTGATTTTTCTTTTCTCATGCAAGACTTATTGCACATAAAAGGTTATGTTAGTTATAATACATATTTAATCAACAGACCCAAAATTGATTACGGTTAAACTGTGGCCGATGAACCACAAGTTATTAGTATCTTATGAGACTTTGAAAATTAATTAATTTTTTTTCAAGATACTTTTATTTTATTTTATATACAAAAAAGTGTTTTATGAATAAAGAGAAAGGAAAAATTGATGGGATATTGACATATCTAAACTCATAACTTTTGAGGATTACATCAGAAACTGTTCAGGGAACGTCCAAGTTATAGTTTAAATTCTTAAATCTGTACCAAAAAATATTTATTGTAATAGTAGTAACCAATGCTAAAACCATTAAATCTTTTAATATATTATCAGAGTATTCAAATATATATTTTGTGTATTCTCTAACATTTAACATAATCGGATTTGGGGAAAATATGATCCTGGGTCAATTTTAGGAATACCGGAGCACCCCTTAAGATAATCTGGCTCCTGTAATTAACACAAAGTATCTTCGTATCACTTTAACCGTAGTAGCATAAACGGTTCTCATACTTCCATAATCAAGATATCAAGATATGGTACTCAATTGTGTATTTAATTTGTTTATCCAATAAATCATCTATTGCCTACTACTTCTTAGTATTGGTTAACAAATTTATTTCTCTTAAAATGCGTATTAACATATTTACAAATCTATGCATGTGCATTGTTTGCAGTTACATCTGATTTTTCTTTCTTAAATGTTACCTTATTCGTTAAGAACCATGCCTTTATTCAATTTAACACAATCAAATGTATCCCGAAATTACAAAACCTGGATGTGGTCAGTAATATGCTCTCTTGGATCAAGAATTTTCTTTTACAACATTCCTGCACCTCTAGTTTTGGGGATTCAGATTCCATCTTTAAGCAAAGTAAAACTGGCTGGCACCAGGGTACTGTGGTCGGTACCATTTTAATTAATATCTTTATTGATGGCTTACCGGGTTTTTAACATCTGATGAATTGACTAATGTTGCCTTTTTTTGCGTACGACTTTTCTATCTGGGACTGTGTCTCAGACTCTCCTCGTGCTGCTGCTGTGTCTGAGTTTAGACTATTGACTGGACATAACTGCTTTTGTGATCATTTGTTTCGATTTAGTTTTACTGTCTCCCCTTTATGAGTTTTGCATGATTCTGAACAAGTCATGGGCGTTACTCATAAGGACATATGTGCGCTTAATAATTTCGACTATGTTGTAAAAAAGTATTGGAGAGCTCGTTGTCTAATGCCCTGCTGGTCAATGGCCCACTATTTGATAATTAAAAAATCCCTTTCATCTAATTTAATAAGGTACACATGACCAAGTTTATGTTTTTTGTGTTTTTGTTTCTTAGCTCGATTTTATGTTATGCTTTCCTGAATTTATGTTTTCTTCACAACCCATTTTGGAGCTACCCCAAGGGGTGGGGTCCAGCTGGAAGTTGTCTGGTTAATATCTAGCTGCACTACTATGAAACTGATAATATAGATTTTCATTCTTCTCTTACACATATAGGGTAATTCACTAACATACCAACAAATCTGCAGGGTGTGCAGGGGATACACAGACGAGAAAAAGAGCAGAAACAGCAGCACATTAATCAGCATAATGTCCATGTGGTCTTTGGAGAACCCTCATGTACGCAGTCACGTGCAGCTCAACAGCCTTTCTTGGTAAATGTTTTGTCCAGCATTCTTGGAGGTCACCTCATTGGACCGTACTTTCTTCCCACTCCATTGGATGGTTGGGTATATCTTCTTATAACAAGTACTACACGCTTTTCTTCAAGCCGCATATGTTCCGTCACTGCCCCGCTCCATGTAGTACCAGCATGGCGAAAATCTTCCACATTACGGAATTCAAGTCCACGAAAAACATCTCAACGTAACCGTTAGACATCAGTGGATAAATCATGGTGCTAGTTTAATGACCTGTAAGATCAATGGGTCTGTCATACATGTACTTCTGGGTTCAAATGAAAAGTTGGGTGTACAAGACGCCTTTTCCTTCAGTTGAAAACTTTATCGCTCGAATATCTGTAGTTGCTGGGAGGATGTGTGACATGTCAGGAATCTTCCAGAATGTAAGGAATTCCATGCAGTGTTGCTGTCAGACAAGACTTCTGGAAGTAATTTAGAGCACCTATTGCAGTATAACATTCAATAAAATGTAATCTGTCCCATTAAAGTGTTGTTTCTTCTCTTTTTCTCTGCTTCTTTGCTCCATAGCTCGTAACAACGGCATTTGCAACCCTTTATGCCTATATAATTTTGAATCGTCTCTATATCCCTACACACTCTGAAAGTTAGTCAGTCTGATAGTGAATCACCCTGTAGATACAAAAATGTATTTTTATAATGGTTTACATACACACATACACCACATTTCCAATACCAAATTTTTTTTACTAATTATTTAAATTTAATAAAAAGCTTTTATGACGCAAAAAAAGCAGATCTTTTGGATTTGCAATTATATATTGCAAAATGTTTTATAAAATTTGTTTAAAACCGAAAGCATCTTGCCATTTTTTTCACTCTTATATTAATAAAAATATTGTAAATACTAGATTACTATATTTTTGTTTTTCCAGAAGCAGAATCGATAGGACAGAATAACAATCATACAAAATAAAACTATGAAGAATAGAAGTGAATTTTAAACCATACACACACATAACAAAACAAACTAGGATTTATTATCATATATCAGGTAATTCTTAATTCATTGCACTATGTCTTTATTTGCCTAAAAATTTAACTATATTTCAGTTAAATAAGAGTGGTCTATGTTAGTTTGTTTTTTAATATGAATCTGAACTACTTCATGTTTCAATTTCATAACTTTGAAGTAAATAAATAATTAATCTATTTATCGCGGAATTTTCTTTAAAAAATGATCGAGTTAATAAGAGTTTTTTTTTTGGATAGACTTTGTATAAATTAGCATTTTACTTACGGTTAAATGCATTTTCAAGAATTTTTAATTGTTTGTTATTTACATAACCTGCTTATTTTCTTGTTGTGTTCATTTAGTAGTTAATATATTCAATTATTTAAAACTTCTTGTTAATCCATTTATCTGAAAAGGACTACACGGATAAGGCGTTTTCATAAAATGTTCAAGCATTTAATTTGCAACACTTTAAAAGTTTTCCGCTTGAATATCGACATTTGTCTGCGTTTTTAAAAATAAACAAACAAAAACACAGAAATCCTAAATTTTGCTTCGAGCTGCTTATATTAAAATTTAATAGAATTCTCTCTCTCTGTAAGAGGCGAGAATTGACATTTCTGCTTATATTTTTGCCAAATTTCTTCCTGCTAATTTGAGATTCTGCTAATGCAAATTATTTTCATGAACTTAAAATCTTTGAGCGTTATATTATATATATTATTATAGAGAAAATTCCTTCTAGTGAAAGCAAAAGAGATTTTTTAACTACTTTGAGTTAATTAAGATTAACAACTTGCAAAATATGTTGACATTTAATTAATTTAAAATTCCAGAACTTTTTAGTGAAATACTGAAGATATTAGAAGAACTATATGAATTTAGATGTTCCAAACTCTTTTACATTTTCTCGCCTTTAGAAATTTAATATTTAAACATTTTGATAAAAGTAAATAGTTAGTAATTTAATGTACGCTTTTGTGATGTATTCAAAAATAATTTCTCCCGATCAAGAAATTTTGCCTACGGACATCAAAATCATATATGTGTGTTTTATGTTTTAAAATTTTAAAATAAAGTGAAGTATATATATATAATATATATATATGTATATATATATTTAAAAAATTATCAGCCATATAAAACTATATATTAAATAATTAACACTATAAATTTTAATAGTCCAATATATATTCAAGAATGAAATACATATTAGTTACTTAAACTAAAAATATAATAAAATATTTAATGCACTTTTAAAATAAACATTTAAAAATAAATATAATTAAAATATGAGAGAGAGAAATGAGCGTATTTTTAATTTTGTATAAAAATACTACACACACACGATATATACATAGTTAATTTAATAATTAGTTTTCCCTCATTGATTAAATATAATAATAATTACGATTGATTAATTAATGTTATTAATATTTATATTTTAAATAATTGAATATCATTGATGGTACAGTTTCTCTCTAAAATGACAAATATTTTTATATTTCATATATAAATATAAAATGTTGAATATCTTCAGAAATAAGGTAAAAAGACTAAAAAATGGACCAATTGAAAATTTTTTCTTAGATATAATAAGAAACATGACTAATTAATAATGAAACATATTCCAACATTTGCTTAATGGCTATAAATACTTTTGTCAAATATTTCAGTTCAAATATTGGGGATCATATAATGTCAGACACAATTATTGAAATAATTCTGTTAATATTGATCTAAAATTATTAAAAAGAACAGCTGAGATTGGTCTGCTACCACCAAAAGATTATTTGAAATATACTTTTAAAAGATTTAAAAATATTATGTGTATACTATAAATTAATATTTACATTAAATTTTGCCGCATTTCAATAACTATTAATAACCTTAAATCAATTATTACTTTATGTAAACCGTAATTCTATATGCCATATAACAAATATAATATTACATGCAATATTATTATCTGTAATAGCAATTATGCTATATATAAAATATTTTTATGATTTATTATAGTTACCTTTTTTTAATTTATTATTTCTCGGAATTTTAGGTTTATATGAGGATTGCGAATGAATTTCTGAACAGAAACAATCAAATACACGTGTTGCGTCAACATATTTTTCTGACTCTATTGTTAACGTTCCAGAATTGCAGTGTTTAAATTTATTAGAAAAATTTGAAAATTCATTCATTAATAATGAAATAGTAAGAAATATTCACACCTTATAAATATGAATTATATTAATCTCTCGAAATGATCATCAGAATTTGTGAACGTTTTAACAAAGCTAACCAGGCTTGACTGAAAAGAACTATATTATATCAGAACGCCGGATGTGATTGTAGCTTTCAGTTCAATTCAAAAATGTGCCAAGAGAAGTATAAAAACTAATTGATTTTGGAATTAAAATATGCTATTATCCAATTTATACTTCAGTAAGTAGAAATTATATTCTTTATGCCTTATGAACATTATTATATACAGCTCCGTTTCTTCAAGTCAAGTCAAGGATTTTATTACAGTCAAACCTCCATATAACAAACCTCTATCTTGCGAATTTTTCTATATAGTGAACTTTTTCCTGGAACCAAGAGCATTTCACGATTTTCTTCGTAAAATAACCTCTCAATAGCGAAGTGCATTTTCTATGTAATGAAATTTATCTCTTGTGATTCTTTTTTTTCTCCATATTTTTAAAGTATTTCTCGACATTTCAAATAATTCTTTCTTTTAACACATTTTATGATAGTTATAAAACTTGAACTGTTTTTATGAAGCGTCTAACTCGCCAAGAGCAATAGAATTATCGGCGTTTCATCCAAGAAGTGCAACTTATCCCCATTGTCCAGTTCGCCAGAAACATCGTTGATATCCCCGTCACCTTCAGTGGAATTGTCTCGAGTCAATTTAACTAGTCTTCGTTCAATTGTAGTGTTGATCAGTCGTACTGGTAACTTCATTTCTAATAGCTCTAAAATGTAAAAACGTAACTGCCAAAGCATCAAAGAAAAAAATTAATTCTTCAGGAAGTAGATAAAGGCGTCAATAAACTTTCATTGCAGTTTTTCTTTCTTTCTTTTATTTTGATAGATAAAATATAAAAATATATATATATATATATTAATTTCATAAAAGGTGTGAATAATACTTTTTTAATATATAGTGTTTATAAATTTAAAATATTTTTGTGTGGTTTATAAAGAAAATTGTAAGATGAACCTATGTATGGTTAATTTTCCATATAACGAGCTATTTTTCGGGTTTTAGTGATTATATAAAGGTCTGATTTTATTTTTATGCCACTTATTTTGTTTATAACTGTTGGAGAAAACATTCATACTTATTTATATTATTTACCAATATTTATAGTATATTTTTTTTCTGCTCTCTTCCTTTAGAATTTCATTTGTTTATCACATGGCAAAAATACACGGCTCAGTTCAATATCCTGTATTTGAACATTGTATTATTTTATAATCGAAATAGAATCTTTCATTCTTATAAATGGATTAATCTCTGTCACAAAACGCATTGATAATTAACTGCACACAGATACTTTGAAAATAATAAATGACATTCGATTTGTAAGTATCAATGTAAGCCATTCAGTTCTTCACCGTTTCAACGACACGTAACACTCCGCACTTAAAACAATTTAACAAGTTTGCATGCAGAATAGAGAATAATTAAGTACTTCATGCGATTTCGATACAAAGAGACCCTTTGTCCAATTACGTATGCTTCAAAAGCACCTTTGATCACTCAGAACATTCACATCTTGGTTAGAACGAAAAATAGTTGTACTTTTCCGTTGTTCACTGCAAAACTAAACATCACACACAGCGAGTTGGCAGTCGAAAGTGCCCGTCATGCTGTCATAAATTAGAGGAAAGTATTGTTTGAGTGGTAGATTTATTCCTTTCAAATGAATGGGAAATAAAAGCTAAAATAAATAAGGAAAAAAAGGGTTTATATTTAGATGAATAAGCGTGACATTCTTGTGACTCAATGATTTGCTTTCAAACTGACTTTTGGTTCACTGACCTTGCCGTTTATTGTGACGCAAAGCGTTTAAATATGACACGAATGCATGTCTTTGCGAGGCAATTTACGTGTGGATTTAAAAGAGCGATGTTGATTAAATTATTGTTATTTATAGGGAGGGAATGACTTTAATTGCAAATTTATTGCGAGATGAAACACACCCATACTTAATTACCGGAAATTTGGAAAACGAATTACACACATGCTTACTAATTGTATTATTTATTTCGAATGAGTTTCGAATATTTGTTTGTTAACATAAATGTAAGTTGCCTTTTTGTTACTAAGGGAGCAATAAATATTTGTAAGACTGTAGAAAGCGTCTAGGCGTAAATAGTTTTTGGCGTACTTCAAGGCTTTAAAGAGTGTAAACTTTAGGAAGTCATGTACGTTATAGAAAATGGTATTTGATAAAGAATTTAATTTTAAACAAACTTATTTTTATTAATGTAATGAAACAAGACCGTTCTTTTTTCTTCTTTTTAAACCAAGTTTTTGAAACCACAAACGTGTAAGCTACAAAAAATAATAATTTAACCATAGCAAAAGTAAGAAACTAAGTACATGTTTTATTTCCAAAACATATTTAACCTATAAATGAAAATTATTTAATTTTTTTTTTCCTACTGTTTTTTTCTGTATGCAATTTATTTATTTAATAAAAAAAATAAGTTAAGCTATAATTTGCTAAAATCTAATATTCAGCTGCTTTATACTATGCTGATTGATATATAGGTTTTATTCATTGATATACATATATGGATTTTATACACTCGTATATACAATATATATATATATATATATATATATATATAATATAGTCCGCCATTGGTAAGGATTTCTTAATATGATCGCTTTTTTGAGGGTATTGACGAGGCAGTCCTTTGAAGTAGTAAATACAATTTTTTGAACATTAACATATAGCATTCCACAAAACAAGAAGCACAAAAAGACATAAAACACAACCACAAACCAAGCTGCAGCCGATTACATAACGAAAGACAGACAGAAAAGGGCGGTCTCCAGAAATCTCAGTGTATATACAGACAGCTCAAATCATATGATCTGAGTGGGTGGTTAGATGTAGTTCAAAATACTCTCGTTAGGCCAATAGCAAGTTTATTAATTAAACGTTGGTCCCCCGAAGGGATGGATTATAGATAATTTAAAGTTATTAAATAATAAATTAATGGGGATTATTACATGTATTATATATATATATATATATATATATATATATATATATATATATGGAAGAAATTTATATAAAATATAGAACATAACAGAAAAAAAAATTAAGATTAAATCTAATGAAATACAAATAAGAACCTAGCGAGTCAAAATGCAATTTCGGACTTAGGACCGAAAAAGTGGGGTTAAACTAGTTTGAAGGCACCAACCTTCCCCCTTTGCAACTCGGTAGGAAAGACCAAAATAAAATAAATAGAAATTTAAAGTATAAAAATTCTAAGTATAAAAAATCCAAAGTATAAAAAATCCAAAGTATAAAAAATCCAAAGTATAAAAAATCTCAGAAATATGAAAGAACAACCGACTACTATTAAGCAAAAAATTCTCCCAAAATGTTTAAGCAGAAAAATATCAAAAGAATTACCCAGTAAAAGGATTCTTCCAAAAAGATTTTAAAACTTCTGCTCACAGAGCTTATTCCAGGAGATCCAACACTCTTGAAACCGATGGAAAGCTTTTATATGTTGTGATAAAAATCTAAATTGCACTTAAACGCATCGTTTATACCAGCTTGTAAGGAAGACGCCAAGAAAGATTACATTCAAATTTGGTAGGCTATAGCTTGGTTGGTTGTCACACGTGTTAGTCTTGTGCCAAAGAATTAAAAAATATTTGAAAGGAGCTACTCAGAGGGAATCAATCATATATATACATAAACATATATATATATATATGCACAATAAGATCCCGCTTAACGCAGTTTCGTTTAGAGCTGTTTCGGTTTAACACTCCTTTATTTGAATTGTGGGACTTCCCGAAATTGCACGCAGCATTCGGCTTCCCGATATCCGAAGTAGTTTAGCTGTGTTTCTTCTTTCCTGCGTTGTTATACGAACGTAGTTTTATCGTTTCAAACATTTGTTGACGTTACTGTAAGTATAAATTTATATAATATAGCGATTGCTATAGTGAAAAATATTATGAGTTTAGTTTTTATCATGGGTGGGTGGGATCATCAAAGGGTTCGTTCTGGAGTATATAGTTTTGGTAAAATCTAAGTTTTTCTTTGCATCGGTGGTTCATTTTGTATGAATCTAATTTTTGAATATTATATATATTCTAATCTTATCTAGCAAGTCTCATTAATCCATCAAGAGACACTCACTGCTTTATTTTAAAATAAACTTTTTTTAATAACGCGAGAGGCCGCGGTGGCCGAGTATCTAGGCATCGGATCATGGCTAGCATGTCCTGGGTTCGATCCTAGTACCACTAAAGATCCGCCGTGTAGGGGCGCGATGCACGTTAAATCTGTCGAGAGCTCAAACGTCCTCCCGTTGGTGTGGTGTGGTAGTTAGGAGAGGGGGTGCCAGCTCAGGTGTTGTCCACATCACTTGACCATGGTTGAAAATTACGCGGACCGTCGCCAAAAGCCCTCGTGTTGCTAATCAGTGCGACGTTAATATTCTCTCACTCACTTAATAACGCGAGACAAAAGCAGCATACAAAATGATGAACAGACACAGAGCTCTAACAAGCAGTTAATTTCTAAGAAGCAAAATATCTGCGCACGCAATAAGGTACAGTTCAGCAAAAAGGGTTCTCTGTTGTTGTTAAGTGGTGTGCATTTTATTTGTTTTTATATGTATATTCGTTTATATGTTTCTATATTAGTAAGAAATAAATTTTCGTTTTATTGTTATAAAAACATAATTAATAAATGTAATGGAGAATACCTGATCAATTTTCTATCCATGAGATAACCTCGTTTAAGGCTGTTTCATATTACGCTCTACTTTGATAGAACGTATACCCCGCGACAAGCGGGGTCTTACTGTATATATATATTTAAATAAAATGTGGTCTAATAAACTTAATTTTGTTTAATATATGTTTAATTTTTGCAATATCCTTTAACACGAAAAATATTTCAGTCCCCTTGGTTTCATGTTAAGCGATTTTTACTGCATTATGTTTTTCTTAATTAATAAATTATAATATGTAGATAAGTTCGTGCTATAATTAAAAAAATAGTTAATGAATATTTTTTCATAAAATATAGAAATATGTCTTACTTAAAATGTCATAAAATGTGATTACATTTTTATAAAAAAAGGTTAAGTATTTAAAATTCAGAGACTTTTACAAACTTTTATATTTATTACTTAAAAAAAGAGAAAAATCATTACTGATCAGCTTAAAACTATTCAATATTCATTTTTAACAACACATATACTTAATTTCTTTCAATAAAATCTGTCCGTGTCTAAATTTTTCTTTCTTTAAAAATTAAATGCACTACATACAATTGCTTGATAAGAATAGGGATATTTACAGTACGAATTATACTAATAATACTAGTGGGAAAAAATTGAAATAAAAAGAGTCAAGAGTAATGGAGTTTTTTTAAACAATTATTTAATAAGCACTAATGAAGAGGGAACAATATATATGCATCTTATTTCTTAATTCAATGCATTAAAATGTATTTATACGAATCTACCGATAACAAGCCACCTTAGGGCATTGTTTCCAACACCGGAATTATAATTAAGCAAATTTTTTCCCCCAGGTACTGTACATGAATATAAATGAGGAAAAACGGTTTTTATTGTAATCCAACCATCTGCAGAAAAATTCGTTTTTAATCTGATAAGCGAAACGTAATTAATCACATTGCTAATATAAAAATGCTTTCTTTCTATAGATTGTTCAGCAGAATTGTGGCATTTGGCATTATTTGCTTTTTGGCAGAACCTGGATGACACGTGAAACTGAAAATTTGATTTTAGTTTTTTGAAGGGAAAGCTTAATCTCAGTTTTCATATAAGTATTTACATAAGAAATTGTTCTAGCACTGAGTGCATTTCTTTTAATATTTGTATATGTGATTAAACTTGTCAGATCTCTTGGAAGATATATAATAAATAATATTTACTTTATTTTATGATTGAACCTGACAAAATATCGAAAGAAACATCTAAAATACCAATTACACATTTATTCACGCACATACACATGTATAATAAAATGTTTCGGTAAGTTCTTGATTTTATGCTTGCTTATTGAGTGTATCTTTTAGTAACTTTGACCAATGCAACACTAATTCTTCTTAGTTATTGTTTGATAGATTAATATATGATTACTCGTGTAATACTTAGGTTTAAGTCTTTTTAAACTTAGTTTATTGTCTATAATTTTTTTTTCAGTATTATGTGTAAATTTTCTGCTGAAGGGGGCGGTTTTGGGGTTACATAGAACAAACCTAATCCTACTTAACCATCTTAAATCCGGTGACATCTTTAGAAAACATAATAGCTTTCTACTTTGGTCAACGATTATTTATATGCAATGACTTCCTCTAGCACGCTTTAACTTAATTCCATTAAAATTTTTCCAATTCTTTGGTACCAGACTAATAGGATAATATTAATCGTAATCTAATTGTTCGTGCGCATTTGCAACCAATCATGACTCCTGTTAGAAAGAAGTCGTGCGTTCACCGCCAGTATAAACTCAGAGCGCTGAGTTCTGTCGCTCTTTGTGCTTTGCCTGCTCGCCAACAACATGTATTTGTCAATGCTGCTTTCTCTTATGTGCTTTAGTGTTGTTAGAAGTAATATTTAAAGTGAGCTTTTGTAATGTACTGATCAGAGTTACTGATCACAAAAAGTTACAAGTATCAAGACTCCTTCAACATGCCACGACTACAACGTAAAATGTAATAAACAAGAAAAACTCCAAGCAGCCCAGGGCATCACACACACACACACACACACACATATATATATATATACACTGGTGTCCAAAAGTTAAGCATAAATTGTAAAATGCGAAAAACATGGAGTAAATATTCGTAAAAATATTCCAAATTTCTTGCGGATATTAATTGGGTGAAGAAGAAACAATGGGTTTATGTAAAACTTTTCAGACGACTACGTCCTGCGTGAAAAATCGGCGAATGTCGGAACACGGACAAACCCCATTCACGCAGCATAGGTAGTTCAGACAAGTTTCGTGCAACTGCTGTGTGAAGGAACGTTGTTAACCATCAAACAGGGTGAATGTGCGACAAAGACGCCAATTGGACATGTTTACGAAAAGAAGAATCGTTGGAATGCTGGAATCTTCACGATCACAAACAGAAGTGTCTCGAATTCTAAATGTGGACCAGTCTGTGATCTCAAGACTGTGGTAGAGGTTTCAAAGAACGGGAGATGTTACCCGACAACCAGTATCAGGTCGACCTAGAGTCACAACCCTCGCCAAGACCGATATCTGGTAATAAGTGAGTGACGTCAGAAGGGCAGTACTGCCAGAGCACCGGGTTCGGCGCTCACAGTCGCCACAGGAATACGAATTTCGAGACTAACTGTTTACAGGAGACTCAATCACGCTGGCATGTATGCCAGAAGACAAGCAGTTTGCATTCCCTCACGTCTGCGTAAAAGCTCTCGTTTGAACTGGAGTTTGAAACATCAACATTGGAGTGTGGGGAGTGAACGAATGTGATTTTCAGTGACGAGTCCCGGTTTAGTCTGAGTAGTGATTCTCGGCAGGTAACGATATGGAGAGAACGTGGAACACGTTTTGAACCAAGAAACATAACGGAAAGACATGATTTTCCATCAAGGGGAGTAATTATATGGGCAGGCATCATGATGGATGGCCGCACAGACCTCCATTTCTTTGACACGGGGTCTGTAACTGCTCAAAGATACAGAGACGAAGTTCTTGAGCCTTATGTTAGCTTGTTTCGAGGTGCTGTCGATCCTGATTTCATATTCAGGGATGACAATGCGTAATGTCACCGAGCGGTGCTGATTGATGACTTCCTTGAAACGGATCACATCCAGCGCATGTCGTAGCCTGCGAACGCCCCTGATTTAAATCTATCGGCATGTATGGGATATGCTCGGGAGACAAATTGCAGCCCTTTCGCACCCACCAAGCTCCGTTACAGAACTGAAGAGAGCTCTCCAAGGAGCTTGGAACCGTTTGAGCCATAACTCATTCATCATCGCATAGCAAGTATGGTAAATCGCTGTGTAGCGTGATGCCTGGCTGTCAGAGGTGACCACACGCCTTATTAAACTGCAGCATCAGTATTTTATTTAATGTTTTCTTTCATTTTTTTCTTTAAAGTGTGAATCCTTGCTATGCTCAGTTTTCTTTCAAACTACTACTTTGGATAATAAAGGTAATTATGATCATTCTTTTGATTTGCTTCCTTATTTTATAACCATTTTACGCTCGCATATCACGTTTCCCGCTATTCTGATTTACAGTTCCTTCTTTATTCACATAATTATCAACTATGCTTAACTTTTGGACACCAGCGTATATATATATATATATATATATGGATGGATTGTGTTGGTTAAATAGAAACCCTCCACCACTGGAATTAAAACAACCAGTTATTTAAAATATTATAGGACAACAGTTAAAGACATAACGTCTATCTTTGATCAAAACAGTTTATAAGAGAACCATAACACTATTTTTTTTCGTGATAAAATAAGTTATATCTCGATAAAAGAGCAAATGAAATAAGAAAAGCGGAGAAAAACAGTGAAATTGAGAAACACTACAATAACTCCTTACCAAAAGCTAAACATGAAAATAACAAGATATTCACTTTAGATTAGAATAGCTAGACATTGGCAAAATCTTAGATTCTTAACTAATTATTGCAGTTATAAATATAAATTTTAAGCAATAGAATAGACAATTTTTATTGATTTAAAAAAATTAATAGATACTGAAATGTAAATTAATAAAAATTAACGTTAAAAAAATTACAAATGTAAGTTTTAGGAAATTTAATAGAGCAATAATGTTCTAAACCAGTGGTCCCTAAACTTTGATCGGTTGTCCTCTGAGGGTCCCCAGTGCCTTTCTATGAGGTCCAGAAGGTCTCTCCTTTAATGTTAAAATTTCCTTCTTTTACAGATTCTGAAAGACCTCGTGAAAAAATAGAAAGATGTGCCATCCTAAGCAAGATCACTAAATTTCCCCTAAGTAAAGAAATATATTTTAAGTAAGAATAATAGAAGAAAGAATATTAATTCATTTTTAACCCGGCACCTCTGGCGCAGGGTGTGTCAAACCCACCGTCTAATTTCTTTTAACGCTCCTTCAAAACCTTTTTTGGAAAATGGATAGATTCTCGTGCAGCTGACTTAAAGGTTATATCCTTTGAGGGGCCTTAGCTAGTAGGTGAATTCTAAATATACATTTTCGGATATCGCCTCTTCGAGTATGTCATACCATGTGCGTGAATCACCGTTACAGCTCTGAATGCATGAGCACGTTTTAAATCTGCCTTATGCTATGACATATTATTGTAGTTATGATGAATAAATGGGATATTTAAGTAATTTAATACATGCAGTACTTAATAGTTATAATGCAGCAGTATTTTCGGATGAAGAAATTCTTTTCATAATTATGATGAGGAAGAATCAAATGATGGAGAGTATAGCAGCAAGTATGATTCCTCCACTAAAATCTATCTAGATTTAGAAGAGGGAGACACTGTTGAAAATAAATGTTTTATATGTAGATACACAGAAACATTTGGGAAGAACGTAATTTTAAAGGAGGCAACTGGTACGCATGTTATCCACTTTCAGATGAACTTTTGAAAAAAAAAACTATTACTGGAACAATAAGAGAAAATAAAAAAGAAATTCCAAAATTTTTGATTTTAAAAATAGGTAAGTTTACTCCTATATGTTTAGTTTTAAAAAGATACAGATTAAAATAATAATTAAGATCCAGTCCAAACATCGCACTCAAACACTGCGGCATTAAAGGAGTGTGTAAATAATGCACTGAATGCCCTTATAAAAAGAACAGAAAAACCAAATTTACGTTTGAAAAATGCAATAAACATACGGTATATTTTTCCTACTTTTCTTCCTTTTTAAATTTTGTGTACAAATTTTACGGTAAAAACACAATGTTGAATACCCTTGGGTATGACACTTCCTGCGCGAGAACTTTAGGTCGTTTTTTTCGCACGAGGATGCCGGGTTAATAAGAAGTTTATTGTTTTTTTTAAATGAGAATGTCTAAAACGTCTGTCTGTATAGCAAAGGCAGTCTTAGGATTATAGAGGAACCTTAAAACCACTCGGTTATGTGTTGGGCGTCAGGGATGGATGTTCAAAATCTTAGGGGTTCATGATGTCAGTCTGGATACATATAGGGATGATGTGGGGATCGAAAGTTTAAGAACCGCTTATTTAAACACTGCCTTATATATTTTTTTCAAAGTTATTAATTTTAGTCCACTCTATCAATTTGTTGCTAAGTTTGGATTAACTTTCCACAGCAATACTAAGTTTGCATCGTTATCTTAAATACTCTGGAAATGAATATGCTTATTACAATCTATTTTATTATTGTTATGCTCATTTTAAGTATTGTAATGTATCACTTACACCAAATTAAATTGTAATCTGAAAAAAAATTAATTGAAAAACGATTTTTCGTCATATTACAGTTCTGTATGTATCTGTTACATTTTGGTTATATATAATATGCCTTATTTAAAAATAATTTTAATGAATGTTTTGATCCTTTATGGCATCACGGCATGATAAAAAATGGTTCTCACGTTTTGTCACAACAATAGCCAATTCTATTAATAATTCACAAAGCTCGTAACCCCGATTTCCTATGTGTTGTACGAACTGAATTGGCAAACCTGTGCTTCATTTCTTAAAATGTCTCCAATAGATTGAGATTATACATAAGTACCTAAAAATAATTACGGATTATCCATGCATGTGTAGTTTATTGATGAAAACGATATCCAAAGATGAATTTTTACTGCATATTCAAGCAATTTTAAAAATTTGAAGTTCTCTCCGGTAGAATTGATACTAGAAATTTTACACAATTTTTAAATCATTCCTCATTAGACAGACAATAATAGAAATCGATTCTTCTCTGACGGAAGTATTTTTTTATATTTTTTAATGTGAAAACTTATTGAGTTACCATTGACTATCTGTTAGTTCGAACATAAGTTTGGGACGCTATAATTGACTTTTATTTTCCTACAGTACCAAACCAGTACCTCAGAA
The DNA here is from genome assembly GCA_019973975.1 of Trichonephila clavata. Lineage (NCBI taxonomy): Eukaryota > Metazoa > Arthropoda > Arachnida > Araneae > Nephilidae > Trichonephila > Trichonephila clavata. The sequence goes on along the minus strand of BMAO01015536.1, from coordinate 85,012 downwards.
CAAATTGGATTAACTTATTCATTAGTGATTATGGTCCATTGAGCATAAGCGGTAATCCTTTTCGCCTTCTCCTTTTTGTGACTCTAAGTCTTGCTTAAAACGGCTTGAGACAAAGGAATAGGTAACCGATTTAAAGATTTAATATTTATAAAAAAAATAATCGCGTGTATATATATATATATATAGGAGTGTTTGAAAACTGTCGTTGTAAATATTTGCTTTATGTCTGACTACAGTTTTGAAAATAATATTAAAGTCTCCTACAAAATAAAATAACCTTGTTTTGCATCTTTTCATCTTGAGTCTCAGTCTCCTCGAAGCTTAAATAAAATGAAAAATATTTTCATTTACTTATTTATAACCTTAATCCTTTTAAAAATTCTGTATTTTCGATATTATAATAACAATTATTATTTTGATATTTAAGAATTTTTATAAATACTTACGGGAAAAAAATTCCAACTCCAAGTAATACATTTTTTTCCAGGTAACATATTCAATTGAATGAGGTTTCCATATTTCAGGTTGAAGTAAGCAAGGTAATCATTTCAAAAGTGAAATAGGGTACATTAGTAACCGAATTTTCTATGCTAGTATGCAAATGTGCATTCATTGTGTCATACAGGTATTGGATGCCAGTTTGTGGGAGGAATTTCCATGATTGTTACACTCAGACGGTCAATACAGGGACTATAAATACTGGTGGTGGTTAACGCTGGAGTTTTAATCGAGTGACGTCACAAATGGACTCATTTGGAGAAAGATGATCTGGGTATCTAGTAGGTCTATATTCTAAAACAGGGATGCCGAACGTTTATGGATCAATGTGCCATTTTTTCTAAAGGAGTGTTTAATGAGGTACAGACGAGCTGTCAAATAATTTTGACTTGTCATTATTGAGAAAATAATAAAACTAAATACTATGAACACAAAACTATTTGTTTACGAAGAAAAAATACCTTTTGCACTGTATAGTTGTAAATGTTTTAGTTATACGTGTAATTCCAATTAAAGTAACATTCGTGTGATTTCTGCTGTTGCAGATTGGATGACAAATAACTTATTTTAGGATTGTAAGACATTACTTTTATTAGAATGCATGCTCAATTGGAGCCATCTGCCAATTGGTTTTTAAGCAATTAATTATATTTGCTGTGGTTCACTTTTTCGACAAGAGGATTTGCGATTTGTTTCAAAATGTCGTTTTACAGACAATGTTCTGCATACCACTATTCCAGAACATAAAATACACACCGCTTTGTCTCCTTTACTAATAATGTCATACTTAAGATTCACTAAAATTTGAAATTTTCTGTTACGCTTACAATCTTCCTCTATTTATACTTTTGCTGAACTAGCCATCTTAAATAATACATAAAAATCATAAATATAACACAAATAAATTTTGTAATACCGGTCGGTTCCTGCTTCCCTCTGAAACACATCTTGTCTACTCTCAGACCCGCTATGTGTGTGGGAGAAACTGTATAATCCACAGACATGATTCCCACTAATTATTTTATTGCCACCAAAATATCAAGCAGACACAATAACAATCTAATAAAGATAGCAGATCAGATAGTAGAGCGCGGAGGTGAGGCTCAATAGCCTGGATAATAATACGGACCCTCAACTGATTCCCCGATAGCTTAAACACGCTCAATATAAACTACGTCGCACACTAATAAGCTAACTTCTATTTAAATAAGGATCACGATACCTGTACTTTTATGAAGTTGAGTCCTACTCTTGAACCTTGAAGGTGATCCTTATTTGGGTTTAAGCATCGTCGATTGATCCACTCTCAGTAATCTTCCCTTGATAAATTCCAAACGCACTTAATCATTCCACGATCCTTCACTCTCCAACTAACTAACTAACTCACCAGCTAACTTGACAACAACTTGCAAACTAACTCTTAAAACTCGCGAATACAGAATTTATATAATATACTTCATTTGCATAATCACGCTTAATTCACTCGTAGAAAGTTGATTGAGATAAATATTTTTCTAAAAGAGTCCTGAAGGGATTAGTAGAGCAGCATATAAATCCGTCACAGCTTTGAAATACCGTTGTTTCAATGAATTTGACTATGTTATGTGTAAACAAACTTTGAATCATAATCAATTGTAGTCCACGACGTAACTACAAAACAATGACAAACGAATGTGCTCCTCGCCGCATCGTGACCGATCACTCGCACTCTTGTTCGTAATATTTTTAAGTTAACTTTGTTATTTTGAAATAAAAGGCAAACCATTTTGATCGCTGGCATGCCCAAAGAATTGTGACGGGTGGCATGAATAGTACCAAGCCATTGGTTCGGCATCCCCACTCTATAGAATAGGTTAAGTTACAACAGTGGTATAAGGAGTGGTGTTAACCTGTAGAAAATCATTTCCTCAAATGCTGTTCAAAAATCTCAGCTCAACAGATTGAATCACTAGACTGACATACAAATATGGAATCAGGATGCAGGGAATAACCGAAAAAGTGCTCAGGTGGTCCTAGTAAATTGCTTCCCAGGCCATAACTCTGAGTGTAGGCCCAATGTATCTAAGCGGCAGACAAGTTGGTAGCGCGAGTTTACCTGACTTCCTTCCACCGTCCCTCTCTGGCACCAAGGAAGTATCGACTTTTATCACAAAACACATTAGAGCTTCATCTCCGAAATCCAATGAATTCTAGCCTGACACCGCTGTCGTCTTGTCAGTGGTTTGCAGTCAATGAAAGGCATGCTACATGGATTGAAGCTGGATTTGAAGTAACCAGAATACGGTATGTTACTTCGCTGTCAACTGCAATTCGAATTTCTGCTGCAGACGCAGTACGATGAGCCACAGCTATGCAACTAACATGGTAGTCTTCTGTTTCAATTGTGCCAAGTTCCCCTCCGGAACCCGATCTTCTAGAGGCAGTACTTCCCTTGACCACTGCTGCCAACAATCATGCACAGTGGATACATTCCTGCCAAGTATTTCTACAATACCACGAAAAGAATATACACGTTTTCTTAAATCTGATAGGCGATCTCTTTCAAGCTCAGTGAGCTGTTGGCAATAACTTCTTAGTTTTTCTCAAAGGCATTTTTGAATAATATCAACACACTACATCAAATATCAACGATTAATAACATCTAAGAACTTTGCAGTACGCCTTTAAAACAAACCTTATTTGCATGTTCAAAATGGCGCTACTAGTGCTACATTTATGCTCCTTCTTGGTGTGATGTTGTGAGCTTCTTTCTTCTCATTATCGTACTTAACGATATCAAGAAAATAAAGAACACAACGAAAAGAAAAGTTTTTTTTTATTTAGACATATAAGGACTGAGATGTTCTCTCATTCGCAACTAGAGATGTGGGAGGAAGGGAAGGAAGACTATTCATACCTAATAATCAATCTATTTATTGATCACGCAATTTAACAACACAATTCAAGTAATTTCTACGGGAAGAGATGTTCTCAATTTAATTAATATGTGGATTAATAAAGAGATGCGTGAATTATGAGAAGACTAAAATATCGACTCTCTTATTTCAGGATAAAATTTACTATCCCAATTATCTGAACACTAATTAAACTTTAGTGACCAATCATCACTTTAATTCTTTCACCTATCAAATATTTAAAATGCGGTTATAAAATGGTATAATACCTGATAAGTAGCAATCTATCCTACCTCCTCACTTTCTCTCTCTCACTAGCTTCAAAACCTAGACTATATACGACCGACATAATATGTGTTACATTCTTCAGGGTAAGCTAAACCAAACTTTAGCAAAATTTGACAGCGAAATTTTATGTCGAAAAGGCATAAATATGAAAGCAGTTTCATTAAATATATATTTTATTGTTTAAGTAAGTATAAAGTCAATGTGCTCGTTACTGGAGCAATCAAAATAATAAGTTGAATGTTAAAAACATAGTTCACAGAAAAATAACATTACCAGACCTTGGTCAACCGATTCGAACCTTTCCTTCTACTGTCTAACATCTAATCGAACTGATCGAAACATCTTTAAAAAAGCGTTGCATACGTCTAACATGTCTTCAGTCGAAGAGCTTAAACCACCTCTCACATTCCGTCTGAAACCCACGATCATATCTCAACTAACTTCGGTCTCGTTAATACTTACACGAGCCAAGTATAAAAACAGTTAAATTTTCATTGCAGTTGTTGCCAACCACAAATCACGAAACTCGCAAAAAGGTCGAGTTCGAATCCGTTTGTTTACTTGAAATCATGGCGCGAGATTGGAAAAACTTAAGGACACCATAAGAATTTGGAACCTAAAATAAATTTCTGCATGAATCTTTTCCAAATGTCTAACAATATGAATAATTATGGTTTCTTCTTCAGAGGATTGGTTGTGAATAAACTCGAATTGATAGACTAAAGGTTTCCCTAGAGGATTAAGGAAAGGACGCGGACAGATCCGTCACAGACATAATTATTATTTCTTTTTTAAATTTTTGTTAAACTTCAGGCAACGAAGCAACGATAACAGAAAATTTTGTACCTGATGTAGAAATTAAAATCAAAACTAAAAAAAAAAATTTACTTCAAAGGTACGTTGCTGAAAAAAAAGCTTAATAGTGTATAATGAAATGGATGTAAGAACGTCTACTTGGAATTTTTTTTTCTATAGCAGCATATTTGTTCCTAAGAAGATCAATACGTAATTTACAGCTTTAACAATCTAAAGAAAAGAGAAATAAAATTAAATTTAACACAAGTGCATGCTATGATGTAGAGTTTACGTGACTAGTTTGTTAAGTATAAATCTTTATTTTGTTCAAAGGATGTATTTTGCGAGCAATTTTCAAATGCATATGATAAAAAAAGCAAGATACGTAAATTACTTTACTGAAAAATATTTTTCATAACTTAAAAGCGCTATTTTCAACATTAATTTTAATGATGCTACGGCATAAATCATAGAACAGGTAAAATTTCTAAATATTTTTAAATTCTTTGAAAGCTTGTATTGATGCGCATATAGATTAGGATGTCTGTATAAATATAAAATTGCATTAAACGGGCTTTAAATATTTATATTGATAGAAAACCCGTGTTTTCATAACAATATTTTGGAACGCATATTTTCTATTTGTTATTAAACAACAAATGTTGAACATAGTTAAATGAAATTTTAAACATTTATGCTTTCGATGCGCCCTTTATACATTAAATAAGTTAACTTTTAAAATAACCATTATCTAAATTTATGTATGCTATCTTCTTTTTTTTTCTGAAAGTATAAGTCAAGTTTTATATAAGAGAGGAATGTATAATTGTGAATGTAGTATACATACATATTAAAATAGTCGTTATCCTCCCGCTTTGCTGTGTGTTTCACGATGCTGTATGAATGTATACCGTTTATACACACACACACACACACACACATATATATATATATATATATATATATATATATATATATAACTGACCTCTAGACTTAAAACGGATAGAACTTTTAAATTGAAGTAGAATTATCTTTTACTTTCTCGAAACCCCCTCCCCAAGTGGATTACCGCAAAATATTCCTTTTTAGTAGATCCCTACTCAATAAAATAAACAGGCTTGACAAATTTCAAGCCTAAACCTAATAGTTCAAAAACAGAATTTTTATATCAATAAACTCCAGTAAATACCATTGAGAGTCACTTTCCGAAAAAAGATCCATTCTTAGCGGATATAAATTCAACAAAAGGAAAAGCGTACCAGATTTCATTTCAGTAGGTGTTAGTAGCTAGCAAACGGAATTTTTTCTTTTATCAATACGTCCTAGTAACTCCCCGCTTTGCCAAAAGAGTCAATTTCCGTGAACTTCATTCTTAGCGTATCTATATTCGACAAAAGAAACATGCGTACCAAATTTCTAATATGTTGATTTAATAGTTCAAAAACGGGAGTATTTATATGTAACGCTCCTAAAGTGCTCGCAACGCCCCTTGGGCGGATCTATTTTCGCAAACCCCTTTTTGCAACAAATCTCTATTCTATGAAAGGAATGGACCTACCAAATTTCAAATCTCAAGGTCCAATAGTTATTCACGTTTTCGAACTAGGGGGGCGTAAAAAAGACATAGGGGGAGATACCGATAAATATACATTTATCGGTAACTTCCCTTATGCCCTTGCAACGCCCCTTAGGGTTTGATTTTCACAAAAAAAAAATCTGTTCTTAGCGAATCTCTACTCCCTGAAAGGAACATCTCTACCAAATTTCAAGTAGCTTCGGAGATATCGTGATGATTGAATGAGTGAGTCGCTTTTCTGCTGTATATATAGATTAACTTTTTTCAAAATTTCAGTAAGCATATAATATATATATCATAAAATCATTTTTATTGAAAAATCGTGTACAGTAGGATATTTAGGAATTTTTAAAAAGTACTGAGTATTTTCAAAATAAGGTAATATAAATCGGTATCTTTCACTTATTAAGTATTGTTAGAATAATTTAATTTACTTAACTATTTAAAAATATGATTTACTTCATAAACTAGACAGGGTGTTGCGAAATTCGACCGACAAATTAAAAGAGGCTGATAATAGGCAGCGTGGGGACGACAAATAACCATAGAACATGGGCCACAAACCACGTTTAATCGGAGTAATTCGTAAAAGCAGTTATGAAGGGTGTGATGTCAAGTGGAATGAAAAGTGGCAGTAAGAGGTAAGGAATACATTTATCACACATAAAGCATGTTTATAATACGAACAATGCATTAAGCTCGTTGCCTGAAATGCAAATACAAATGATTGTCACAGGAATTGTTCGAAGGTGCGACCGCGTAGGTCAGTCAACACCAACGGACAAAGGATTATTGAATGACTGCAAGAAAATTCAGTGTGGTGCTGTCGATGTGTCAGCTAAAATGACAACGATCTATGCCATGAGGTCCTCCACTGTAGCCAATTTCTGGTGGCCCCAGTAGAAGAAATTCAAGAGGTTAAGGTTTAAGAAGTGTGGAGGCTAAGCAAAAGGTCCACCGCGTCCTATTCACCTCCCGAGATATGGAGAATATAGGTAGTAACGCCTTGCAGTTGAAAAGTGTGCTGGTACACCATCGTGCATGAACCACACGTTCTTCCTGAGGTAACTACGGCAGAAGTGGAAAATTTGCACACATGAAGGTTTCTTCAACCCTGCCATGGTGCTCCAAATCCTTACATTTGTTTGGCCCTTCCCTTTGTTTGGCTGATCAGCCTCCTGACGGCTATTGTTAACGCGATTTTAACTGAGTAAAGGTGATTTGCGATCCCAATTTCTATTTTGACTAGTCTCTTCCACATGCTTCCTACTATCACCCCTCTGAATTTGTCGGTCGAATTCGGCCAACACCTTGTACCTTTTTTCCTAACAAAGAATTTCTACTTACAATCTAAAAAATAATTCTCAAAATACTTCAAACAAAAATTATTATAATTTGGCGTAATCATTTGAAGTTAGGTTTGAAAGCTATTTATTTTTTAAATTGAATCATAACTGATTAAAATATCGATTATATTTTGCATATGAAGTAAAAATTATATACCGTATTCACACTCGAATCTAAGTTGAAGTGTTTTTCCAGTGTTTTTGCTACTGAAAATCATGTGTGGCTTAGAATCGAAGGGAAACAATTTCTTGGGTTTAAAAAATAGAGTTTTCATTCTATTTAAAAAGGAAAAGTGTTACCAGTCTATTCAGTCCATCCTATACATTGTTGTCCGCCCGTATTTAGGAATTTTTTTTGTATATGTTTTCTTTTAATCACCTAAGCATCAAAGACATCTATAATAAAGGAAATATATAATAAGGAAGGCAGGGGTTTTTTTTGCAGAAAAAAAGGAAACAGAGCAATAATTACTAAACATTTGACACTCATGAAACAAATATACATTGATGGCATAAGCAAAATGGTATAATTTTTGATTGTAAATGCTCAACAGTAGTCTTTTATAAATCTTTCACATTCTTCATTTAACATTCTTTCAAAAACACATTTGCATAACATATGCATTGGATGGCACGGAAGACGACAGCGTGAGGAAAAATGGAGATTCCGGCACCAATTAGAATGTCAGCTGTGACAATTGGTGTCACGAATCATTTTCAGAACATTATACTGATACTTAGAGTAATTATAGGTATATGTATGTATTTGAAAGAGGTTTTAATAATGGTAAAATAAAAAAAATGATTAACTCTTTTTTATTTCTCATTTATTTTTTTTTTTAAATTTAAATATTGGGTATCGATAAATCTGTTGCATATTTAAAAAAAAAAATTTTCAAAAACGTGTAGACAGTTGGAGGTGTGGCTTGGCATCATTGACAAAAGTTTTACACGAAAACATTTTGAGAATTTGGGATGTGGATTAGAATCGATTAAGGCTTAGATTCGAGTAAATACGGTAATTAAATTTCGCATCATTATCCACTTGTATTGGTGTTATTTTAATTAACGCATACATATCTGCATCTGTCTTAACTTAAACTTATGATACACAAGAAGAAACTTTCTAATTTCATTATTAATGCATTAATACTTAATGTTGTCATCTACAAGTAATTTTACGCTGTTACATCTCTACAAGTTTGTATGCATAATTATACTGTCAAGTATTAAATAATTTTACTCTCCCATGACTAAATAATATAAATCATAAAATTAAACGCTGATAAAATTACTAATGCTAATTGCTTCAACGATAAATATATACGCTTTTTGATTTTCATTACTGTAACGTTACAACTTTTCTTCCAAAGCAACGTAGTTTCAATTAAAATGTTTGAAATGAAGCTATTTGATCAATTTTAGGGATACAAGTCTTTCAAAACGATTTCCGTGAATCATACGTTCTAAATACTTAAAGCAAAGGATTAAAATCTTTAATGTGAAACTGAAATTGTAGGGATGTTTCCACATTCCACTCACGAAGGATAAATGGTGGAATTTAGATCTCAGCGAGGACTAAATAGAACTGCTAGTTGATATGCAAGACTAGCGTTGTTCAACATAAGATTCACAGAACTAATTGCATGTCGGGAGACACTTTGGCCAAAGTAAGTAATTCTCAGATTATGTTTACATTAGAAAGGTTCTTTCGGTCCTCGAAAACCTGAATTAGCTAAATCAACTAAATATATTCATCATCAGAAACAATTATATATGTTATGTAAGATTTATTTAGAAAACGCTTTAATTTGAGATTTTTTATCCGCTGTAGCTTAGTAGTCATGGTTACAAACACGTAACCATGGCGAGTCCCGAGTTCGAATCCTGACACTATCGGACCCATCGTAGAGGAACTAATGCCCGTTAACTTGGCCATTTCCATGTCTTCAGTGGGAATGTAGTTACACGTGTTGTGACCCATTTAGTTTTGGAGATTCCGTATCATTAGCACCACTTATACAGTGGTAGCTTCGTCCCTGACAAAAGCAAACCGTAATGACTTCAAATATTCTAGTAACAAATTGCAAACTGAATCTGTTAAGAAAGTTATAACATAAACTTAAGCCGAAAAAAGCTATAAAAACAAAATAAGGTTCGACATTTTGATGACTTAAAATATATATCAGAAAATCTTAAATTTTCCATTTGTATTCCAATTGTAACATCAAATGAAATTTTAAAAAATTACTAAATTACTAAAATTACTTATATTCTTTCCCCTGTTTTTTGGGAAGGGTCCTTCATTCGGGACCATTTTGTATATGTATTTTGTTTAGTATAGTATTTTCTCGCAGTGGTACACAGATTGAAAAACTTTGGATTAGCTCGATTCTAACGAGTAAATAAGGAAGTTGGCGTGGTGTGGAAGTTAAGAAAGTAGGTTTTCAGCACAAGTGTCCTCCTCCATACTAGAACACTGTCTAAATTTATGAGGTCCTTTGCTAGCAGTTCTCGTGTTGCTTTGAGCGTGAGGTTAATAAACTTTTATTCACTCATTTAAATGTATTTTTCTTAACTTCGCCTTCTAAACCAATGTAAGTACTACAGATGACCGACCCTATTAATTCCCACTCTCCAAACTTCAAACGAGAAGACTGAATTTTGGCAGATTTAAAGTATCCGACTAACCTAAAATTGTGAATTTTGCCAAAAATTGACAATTTTTTTTTTATGATTTTATTATATAGACCATCTTATTAGCCTTATAAGAATACCAAGTATATTATTTTCCGTTCACTGGAACAAAAACTGCAAGTGTTTTAGTAAAAACAAATGCCATTACTTTAAGCAAGAAGTCATACTTTAAAAGCGTTTCACTCGAAAGGTGTGTGTGTGTGTTTTAAAATGCTCAAACGAGGCCAGCGATTGATAAAAAAGTTTTGAAAATAATTAACTGAAATTTCATGTGTATGTTTTGTATAATAAGAAGTGTTTTAATCTTCAGATTTATCAATCACTATTTTGTTACAAAATTTACAGTGCCTTATATTAATATAATCACTGTTTTCTTAAGCAATTTTATATAATAACTAAAATAAAGTGCAATAGTTTTTGTAAAAATTAAACCATCTCTCATCTTAAAGGTCATTTCAAAAATGAATAGCATAGCAACACATCAGAAAAGAAAAATTGAAAATTTGTTCATAAACTTTTGGTACAGAATGGGCCATGTTTGTGTTATGTTTTGAAAGTTTTTACCAATTTTCTACCATTTTAGTAATAATAACTTTTTTTTGTCTTCATAATTTTATCGTATTTTTCTTAATATATATTAAAGAAATCTAAAAACAACAACAAAAATTCCCATATCTCCATTTTTTTAAAAAAAACTTGTCGCAAGTAGTTCGGATACCTTAACTTGCACAGCTTGTGTGCAAGGCAAGTTTGCAGAGCTAGTTAGACTCGAGCCGATGAATCTACAACACTGACCTCAAGTTGTCTAAATACTTAAAAATATTCTTTTTAATTTAAATATTTGTTCTTAATTATATTTTTATTTGAATTTCAAGCATGCAGGCTTTTAACTGTTACTTCTGTTCAGTTTCTTAGAGATGAAAATCAAATTAAATAAATAATCTTTACTTACAAATTTGTAACAGTTTCTGATGAATATTTTACTTATAAAGCATTTTCTTATCAACTAATGATTAATTCGAACATAATGCGAAATTCTAATGCGACATTTCATTTTCCGTTTCTTCTTTACATGGGTATTAACCAAGAACTACTGTAGCTTTCGAAATATTTTAACTTAAAATATACTGGACCTCAATCCTACATTCCTTCAACAATCATTTGCTCGTATACCTTTCTGATTTATTGAATGGAAAGATAAAAAAATTACAAATGTGTTCTTGCCCAATTGTTATGCTGCATATTTACATTTTTATCGTTTCCTCGTTACAAACTACGGTTAAGCATTTCTATTTGTATGTAATGCCATGGAGATGTAATAATTTTGAGAAGGAAATAAGATTTGACATTAAGTGTGTCCGGGTGTATGAGATTAGACTGAGTGCAGAATAAATAATACGAGTTCTGAGGACAATTTGAATAAAATGAAATACGCGCGCGAGCGGATAAAACAAAGTGTCAGAGAAAATAAATATTGTTAAAAATTGTTACTACGATACTACATTTTAAATACACTGGTGTTCAAAATTAAGAGAATTTTTGGATTTCTTCGATCACCTCTAGAACTGCTGGACAGGTTTTGATAAAATTTTGTATGTATGTAGGGCTGATATAATGCAAAAAAAAAATAATAATCCCTCAACAGTTAAAATGCACACGCGTTATCAAGCGTAATACTCAACTAAGTCGCAAGGTATGAAACAGCAGTTGGAGAATATATATATAAAACAGTTAATGAGGGTATGGTTCCCACTTTCAGATAAACAGACCTCACACCGTGATTTTATACTGGAAATAAGGGAATTTTTGAATTCCTTTTTCAATTAATCCCACTTGTTCAGCAACTCTGTTTTCAGGCCTTAGATGGTTCTCAGAGGAGGTTTGCGAGTTGTAATTGCTCTCCTCAGAGCATCCCAGGCATTCTCTATACAAATGAGGACTGGAGATCTAATCGGCCAATCCATTCGGAGAATATCCTTCCTTTCCAGAAAATCGTAGACCAGCCTCGCGTTGTCATCCATTAAAATAAAATTAGGGTCAACTGCACCAGTGAAAAAGCAAACATATGACTCCACAACCTCATCTCTACACCTCACAGTAGTCACAGTACCTTTTGCAAAGACATAGAGGCATAATATTACGCATCATATTCTGAAAAAGGATTAAAAAGATTTGCACAAATCTAAATACATGAGACGTCATAGTTACATGATAATGATAAACACGTGTTTCTAGCCAATTAGTTTATAAATTTATGTGACGTCATAATCCTACGATAAATGTAATCAAGTGTTCCAATTTAACCAGTTTACACGCTTTGTTGTAACCAACTTTTGCTCTTTTCAGAAACTTTCTTTTAGAAAGCATTTATTTGTCAACAGTAATAACGTACATAAGTAAGCAAAATATACTTAATTTAAAAGTACACGAATACAATATGATTTTTTTTTAATTTTGAGATTTTTTTGGTTAATTTTTTCCTTTATATTTGAGCATTTTTAGTATAATCAAATTAAAAATTTACTAACACAAGTTAGTTTAATGTTAATTTTGAACACGTGATTATACCTTTATCATGTGACCGTTAAGAATTGTGTCCATTTTAGAATATAGCTTTGTTGAGTATATTAATATAGTAAATTGTATTTTTGTCTGATAAACTTATTTCAAACGACTTATACTGCTACTATGAAACTGAAGTGAAAAAATTTACAACTTTGTTGAGAGTATATAAGTTAATATCCGAAAGTTCCAAAATATATTTTGCTGAATGAATTTATATAAAATATACTCATTTACATCGGTTACATATTTTTTATTTTTAATTTACTAAGTTTTTCAATTTTGTTATTCAAACTAACTTCATTTACGATAATTTAGTACCAAGCTTGCTTGCTTAGGAATTGAACCCTGGGGATTTCACGTCAGACTGACCATCTGGCTGGAACATCTGCTCATGCACCTAAGCACCCAAGATCACAAATGCTGAGTTGGGTACAAAAGGGTATGGCTTTCATGGACTGTTGAGTCACTGAGTTTTGTTTATCTTTTTTACACAAATACTGTGCGTTTAATGTGAAGGGCACCCATTATTCTTAACAGCGGACATGTGCATACATTACAATGAATTCATTTTTAAAGAGCTACTTCTTTTTATCCTTAAACGTATATTTTCTCACAGTAAAAGTGATGCATAGTAGGCAAAAAATAATAGTATCATTTTTTGATTAAAAATCAGGAATAAAGTTTAAATTATATAATAGATGATATATGATTTCTTATAATACTGGCAATTGTATGAAGTAGTTAACGAAAAATTGTTAAGAATATTTTTACTTTTTCGTATGTATCAAAAATACTTGCAGCATTTTATTACTTAGTGTATAAATCTCTGTTTCCTTTTATACAAATACAAGAATTATTTTATTTCTTTTGAAAATTATATGTAATTTTTTTTTCATAAAACAGTTTTACGAATTTTTTTTTTTGATTTTTGTTTTGTTTTATTGTTTGAAAATATTACAAAATTAACTATTTCTTTGAATTAAAGGATTAACATAGTTCCAAAGAAAACTTTAAAAATTTATTTGTTTGAAGTCTGTAATTTTTATGTTCTTTTTATGTATGCTAATAGCATAAAATTTCCTTTGCGATGTCTTAAAATGCCATGAATTTTAATATGTCCTTATATGTAAATTCAGTTTTATTAATTAAAATAAACTTATATTTTCTAAAAATAAATAATTTCTGAAAGTAGATTTCTAAGTAGAACGGAAATAAGAAATATATAGAAAAATTGCATTATTATTGTCATGCCATGCGTTAAAACTTCAGTAATTTTTTTTTCATGTCTGCATTGAAATCACATTAACAATTAAAATTACATTCAATTAGAAAACTCCTCGCTAAATGAAGGAATTCAGAAAGGCTAAGTAAACTGGACAGTAATTTTCTTAATAAAAATAACTCACAAGATTTGTTTTCTTGCTTCACTTTTCCTTCTTTTTCGATCTGTTTTGCATTTCAAATTTATCCTACAAGCTCTTTTAATAACAAAGACTTGAATGTCGTTACGGACTTTGAATAATATTGTATGTGTGTGTGTGTGAATGAAGTAAAAATAAACTTTGTCTCACACACTCACGCATTTTTTTTCTGGAGTGACATTCACTTCTATGTACAGTTTAAAAGCTCTTTGTGTGAAGATATGTATTAAATTCCTCAATTTTATGTGTATTTTTATTGAGAGATATCACCCTTATTTAAAAATATCTTATTGCTTATTATAATAATTGAACCAGTTTAGAATAAGAAAAGAAAGACGTGTATGTCTCGTATTTAGTATATATGTTACCGTTAAAGTGTGAAATCCGTTTTTTCATAGAATAATTAGGAATTATTCTATGAAAATGTCAGTTAAAGTATGTAAAATTATTGAATTCTATGATTTAACTAGGTATTCTATAGAATAACTATTACTTGATCGTTAAAGTATGAAACACGGCACTCGAAAGTGTTTTGAACCGTTTAGTCAATTTTGAACCGCATATAGTTGCTTTTGGGGAAGAATTTTTCCAATTAGGAACAATAGATGTCCGAATAAAACAATTCTAGATTTTGGTTCAGTATAAGTGAGTGAGAATTAATTTCCATTCAAGAAGTTTTTAATATTGGCACATCGCTTCTACCTGTTGCAACAGCTCAATCCTCTTACAGCGCGCTGTAAATGGTCCTATATTATTGCTCCTTTCATGGAATCCTGAGCATTCAGTTCAAGAAGATGAGGCTCGATTGAACACCACTCGCCTTTCTACTATTCTATACTTCGAACTTCTGCAATACTTCTCTAGCTAGAGCTAGATCGCTTTGAAACATAGCACGTTTGGATTCGGATAAGCAGGTGAACGGTAATTAATCCTTCAAGAAATCATTCAGCAATTCTAAAAATCAATAATCAACCAAATACTAGCTTGTATTTGGGTCAAAAGTGGTTTAAAGAATCCAACTACTTGCGACAACTGGTTTTTTAAAATGGAGATATGAGGATTTTCTTGGGGTTTTTAGATTTGTTAAGTACATTTTAAGAAAAATATGCTAAAATAAAGAAAAGAAAAATGAATTATTATTAATAAAACGGGGAAAAAATTCGTAAAAATTTATTAAAAAAATAACATAAACGCAGCCCCTTCTGTACGAAGAGCTTATGAACAAATTTTCAATTTTTCATTTATGATGTGTTGCTATGATATTCATTTTAGAAGTGACCTTCAAGATAAGAGATATTTTAAATTTACAAAAGCTCGAGCACTTTATCTTAGTTATTATATGAAATTGTTAAAAAAACAGTGATTATATTAGCTTAAGGTACTGTAAATTTTGTAATAAATCAGTGATTGATAAATCTGAAGATTAAAACACTTCTACTATTATGCAGAGCATTCACAAAAAAATTCAGTTAATTATTTTCAAAATTTTCCGAACAATCTCGCTGTCCTTGTTTGAGCATTTAAAAAAAAAACACATTTCGAGTAAAGCGCGTTTTAAAGTATGACATCTTGCCTAAAGTAATGACATCTGTTTTTACTAAAACACTTGCAGTTTTTGTTCCAGAGTGAACGGAAAATAATAAACTTGCAGTTTTTGTGAAGCTAACAATATGGTCTGTAAAATAAAATCGTAAAAAATCTGTCAATTTTTAGCAAAATTCACATTTTTAGGGTAGTTGGATAGCTTAATAATTTTATGATCTTTTTTTGCTCTTCTATCTGAATAAAAATCATTCCAATAATATGATAATGTTAACAGCTGGAGTCGATAGAATTTTTTGGATACGAAAATCGTAGGCAGGTTTGTCATATGATTATGTGGCATGCAAAAGATTCCTTGAATATCAATTTGTCTCTCGACAAATTAAATCATGGCAATACTTAGCATCCGACGAGAGCTTGAATTAAATTAATTCATCGTAACGAGAGCCACCACAAGATGGTGCCACCACTGAAGTGGCTCTCTCATGTGGGGTTTTGACGTGTCTGCAAAAGCTAATATGCAGCCCATTAAAAAAAGATACGGCATCAAATACTTGATTCGTAGACTGAATTCTTTCACCTTTAGCTAATACTAAAATCTAATCACAAAAATTATTAGGCAACTAATTACGCTAAAGAAATTATACTACACTCCTTTTTTGTTAAGTTAATTAAAGCGTGATAATTAAATAAGACAATATTATCACATACTTAAAATATTCATCTGAATAATAAAACATTACAATTTTCTTATAAAATAATGCAAAAAAGACTTAAAGGAAAAATATATGTTTAGAAATACGAGAATAACAAAATTCTTCCACGAGTGTTAAACGAACATTCTGAAAGAAAAAAAAGTGCTACATTTGTAACGAGTTCTTAACACGCTTTCAAACTAACCTTGAGGGAAATCTTTTATGAATTGTTTAATTGATTTTAAGAACTCGTCCTTACGACGGAACCGTGACTTTAGTAAATTAGAAAATGATATTTAAAGAGTAGTGAAGTTGAAACGTGCAGGATGTGTGTTGACAGTGTAATTGTAAGAGAACTTTAAGAGTGTAATTGTAAGAGCCTGGTAGATATTTAGTTAAGTAAATCTTTATCATTATTATTATTATATTTATTAAGTAGGATTGGAAATTGTTTTGCTTCCATTAAATTTTGGTTGATTGGATATTATTATATCAAAACTTTTGGATTGAATAAGAGTTGCTAAAATTTACAATTGGTGTCTGTTCATCTTTTATCTCCTAATACTAAAACGAACTCCAGTTCGTTTCAAATAGTTAAAACTGCTTAAATTAATTAAAAATCTTTTAAATTATTAAATTATTCAAAACACCTAAAATGCTTGGGTGATTTCATAATCAGATTCTAGTTTTTAAATATATTATTTTAAGTGTAAAAATATATTCATTACTTGCTTCTTAACGTCGCATTCAGAAGTAACAAGAGCACAATATGCGACTTAATTCGTAATCTTGGGCCTTGTTCAAGTGACCAGGATTGCACTTAAGTTGGTACCTCACTTTTCAAAACTCCACAAGAAGCCTTTATGGAGATATTTGTGCCTCAACCCATTTAAAATGCAACAGACTCTCGCTATGCGGTTTGCCTTTAGTGGGATTAGGTACTCACTGTCCTATAGAAACAACACCGGCCACGAGTTCATGATTATGTCCATTCGGCAGCCACGACTGCCTCACAATGTATGAAGTAAAGCTATTTCCTGCACATAGATTATTAAAATAAATTATTCATTTTTATAATGTTTTGTACATTACGAAAAAGATTTGAACTATTTCAAGTGAGGATTTAATTAACAAGCCTTTAAGTAAAAATATATATTACTAGCCATAAGCACACCAGTTTTTTGCAAGGGTGAATTGAAAATTAAACAATACAGATTGAGGATAAAAGTTTTAATGAGTTCATTTAACGGGAATTGCAAATTAACAAACAAAAACAGCTTTTGCATATTCTTAGCTGAACAAAAACCATATTTGTTAAATTTTAAGTCTGAGGACCCACTACCACTTAAAAAGATTTTTAAAATTTATAAATACACTGCAATTTTTGTCGGTAAATTTGAAAACTCTTTCTAAGCTGATCCCGCTCACAAAGCAAATACATTACGGCAAATTTCGTGTAAATGAATCTTAAAATAGTGTAAATAATTTATAATTAGGTGCGTAACACATTATTATTTTACTGTTGCATTTATTTTGTGTTAAAATTGTAATATCTGGCAAGCAACGCTGCTCATTACATTATAATGCTGATTCTAATGGAAACATAAGGAAATGTTGTAGACACGTTGGTATCATTTTTATGAATTATGCTATAAATTTAAGGATGAATGAAACGGTACTAAAGTTGGGATATACAGCGTCAAATTATTGGGGAGCTGCACCAAAGAGTATAACACAGAAACCTTCTACAAGAAAATATACATTCTAATTTTCAGGTGAATGGTGAACGGTGTTTGAGTAAATCGAGGTCATATATACACACGCATACACACACGCACGTACACACAAAAACATCAATTTATATAGTATATAGACACATTTCAATGTAATAAGAAATCTGTTGAAAGCCAAAATACAAATTTTTCGCATTGTTCCTTTAAAATCAGTTAATGTTCAGCTCACATCCCAAAAATATAAACTTATTTATCGCGTATATGAAGTCGTCCTTTTGGAAACAATGTCAAGATACTAATATTTTCGAATGGTACAGCTTATAGAGATCTTGAAGCACTGCCAATTATATGTCGAAATGGATCAGCAACATTCATCCATTGCTGAGAATTTTAAAGACAATATCTTGAAACCTTTATTTATCTACTTTAATCTCTAAAACACATCTTTAGTTTGTCTAAAATAATTTAATTTTTCTGCATCTAATCCAAGTTTTAATAGAAAAGACTTCTGACTAATCATAGAAAATCTATATACTTGCTCGATTAGGAAAAATAAAACAACTTTTACAGAAGGATGAGAATGTAATAAAATGAATATAAATCGCTTAGTATAAATTCCTCTTAGAACTTAATATGTTATACAGTCTGTTAAGAAACATACACTACTTTAATTAAAAAAAATATAAAATAAATAAAATTTATAATAATAAAATCAAATAATTATTATAACTCATTTACTAAAATTAGGTTTCAATAATTTTGAATAATGGAATAAATTAATAAAAAAATTTGAAACCAATGAAAAATGTCCGGTTAACAAATATAATAGTAAAAAACAAAAAACTATATAAAAATTAATATGATATTGGTCGTCTATTACCATGATAATCACAAAAACTCTGTTTATCATTGAAACGACTAAGTGGTTCAGTTCCATTTTAGAAATATTGTACCATTCCTTTAAAATGACTACTTTCAGTTCATTAGCACATGGAAAATGTTTATTATTAGCATTAACGCTGTCACATAAATATCTTCAAAGACTTTCTGTGGAACACGTTTGACTATGGATTGTACGTGACAAACATGAATTTGTTCTATTCCGAAGTACTATTCCTAGGAACTATTTTTATTGAGAGGAGGGAGGAGTTCAGATGTCTATGTCAAAAGTTATTGTCCTACTGAAATGTCCAGTTAACCTACCTATAGTTGGTCTCATATTATTATACAGCACAGCATGATACTGGACAGCGCACTTAGTATCGAAACTTCCTATAACTCACACAATCCAATCCGAGTAAAGATCCTCCAACTGTTACTGATGTTTCTTCCATTTCTCGATTGAAGCATTTTTCAATTCCTGCCGACTGGGTGGCGTAATTAGTTTGTCGCTGACCTTCAGCACCTAAGGTTGTGGTCTGACCTGGCCTAATGCAGGTGGATTTCATGATGGTGAAAATCATATGGCCATGTCGTATGATTATGCGGCATGTAAACAATTCCTTGAAGTGCCCGTTTACGGTGCTTTGGCAAATTAAATTCCTAAGTCTAATTTTCTGCATCGTCAGAGCTCAGGCGCCTCCATCTGGGGAGAAAACTAGGTCTGCAAAGGTAAAAAAAAAATACCAATATGCAGCTACATTAGAAAAAAAAATTCAATTCCTTCTTCAAGTCATTTTACTAATGGATATAGTCAATGCTAATTTTTTGTTAATCTGATCTTGTAGACAATACATTTTTAAACCTTTACGATTCCTCCTCTTAATGACATTTGAAAAACTGTAAACTTTTTATTGTTTTCATAAATTTTGTATTAGTATTTGATTTAAGAGTATTCCAATTTTTGGTATGTGATATTTCTCGAGTAAAAGAAAAAGAGATAGATGATAGTAGAAAAATGTATCAGTTTTGTCCGTTCTGTCAAAATAATTTTAAAATTTATTTGTTTATGTAACCATCTTTTCTAGCTGGGTGAGAATGAGAAATTTGCAGTTTTAGAATCCTTCGTTGAACTAACTGTATATTTCGCATTCAGATTTATCAACTTTCTCACTAATAACATTTTTATCATTTCGCACTATGCCAACTCTTCATTCCACAGCCTTTTAAAATAAATTGTAAGTAACACAATCAAATAAAACTTGCACTTTTAATCTCTCAAGTAACGTTTTCCTCAAATGTGCCGCATGCCTTTTATAATGATTCGAATATGATGTACATAATATACAGCTGCTGTTACCATTTTAAACAAACATTTAATTTTTAGAAAAATGAGTGGATTTTAATAAAATTTCAGTTAAAGTATTTCATGATCAGTTTTAAATACATAAGCTGAAAAGTTGCGTATATCTTGTTCTTCAGAAACGCGCGTTATTAGTCGTATAATTTCTTAACACACTGCATTTTTCAGTATAAAATATATGTTCAATATGCTACATCTTTTCCTACTCTGAAAGATCGTTTTAGAAACATAGATTCACACTCTTAAATTGCCTCGAAGGTAATCCAGTGTGATCGTTTAAAAGTATTCAAATTTCAAATTAATCAAAACGAATAATTTACGTGACAGTAACGCTTGGAATCTTGATTTTAATGCACTGAAACATGTTTAATTATCTTACATATATTTTATAAAGAAATATCTATTTATAATTGTTATAAAAGCCTAGTTTATATGTATACACCCATTGAATATGAAAGTAGTTATAACTCTTGGTTATTTTCTCTTTGTATAAATAAAGGAATATATCAATAAATCTTTCAAATATCTAAGTAAAATTAAAACCTTACATTTTCCGGATATATTTCATAAAATGAAAAATATCTTTTAACATAAAAATTAATTTAAAAAATCCAAATAAATTTTATGTTGTCTACGGTAAGTATAACTTCAAATTTAAATATGCAAATTTTTTCGAAAAATTTAATTGAATGTTTACACGCTTGTTTTTTGTGTGAGTGTGTGTAAATATTATTTATTTAATAATACAAAAGTAGTAAGCCTTGAAAATTCGTTTGTTTTCTTATACCAATATAAATATTTTTTTAAAGTTATAAATCTGAGAAATAATAAATAACTGCCTAGCCCGCACTGTAAAAGATCCAAAATCAACAAAATAATATCATTATTTTCGGTACTTCATCCATTTTTTCACAGGTCGCTCAAATTTTACTTTTTTTCAAGACACAACTTTGTTATAATGAAATAACTATTTACATGATATATACAGTGAAAATCGATTAACGCCAAACTGAAGGTACTGAATTTTTTTTTCGTGTTTAAGGATATTACAAAAAAATCATACATATATCAACAAAGTAAGTTACAATAGAGTTTATTCTTATTTTATATAGATATTTATATATGCATATATTTAATAAAAATCAATGAAACAAAACATTGACAAGAGCTTAAAGACATTTATTATAAAATTTTCACATTTTTTGTGAAAAACAAAACATTTATTGAGTTTTTGGAAAATAATCTGATATTTTACTTTGCATTGTTTTTTTTGCGTCAAATTATCAACAAATTGCTTGATATTGTCCATGTTGTTACTTATTTTACCATTGGTACGATCATCAAAATAACTGCGCATACTTATTTCGGTTGATATGGAAACAGGATCTGCATTATGAATTTCATTTTCATCCTCGAAATCTGCCTTAGTAATATTTTTTGAGCTTTAAACAAACTCCAAAATGTCTTTGTCTGCTTATTTGGGACGTTATCATCATTTACTGCAATGAATTCTTCTAATAATACAATATGACAGTCCAATCCGTCTGATGTTTTCCGTATTTTCTTCATTCCTAAAAAGAAAATCTTTTCATGTTAAGTGATTTTCGTTTCGTGTCAAAAGAAAAGTGTATGAAAGTACACAGTAGAAAGTTTGTCCGGAACGTTGTATTAATTTGAATTAACCGATATTTCATTTTAAGCGTTTTCGTGTTAAACGTATTTCACTGTATTTTAATTTGAACTAGAAGGAATAAGTACAATATATATATATTTAAAAATAAATAAGATTTTTTTCTAAAGACTAAAAAATAATGAAGTCATACGTTGAAATCTAATTCAACATATGTAAGAAAAGGATAAAGAAATGAGGGAAGAGAAAACGGAAGGCCTTTTAAAGTGAAATGTTCCTTTTCTTATTCCTATGTGACTATCTTTTCATTCAATTTCCGTTGTTTTTCCGTTTTCTGCAAGCGAAGCATATCCAATGAATTATTTCAATGCTCATCTTGGGAGAGAAATGCAAATACGTGGGATCTTTAACAATGTTATTACCATTATAAATGAGAAATTTTGATCCAAACCCAAATCTTGTATTACTTTCTTTCTTTAGAAAAGGTTAAAAGGTTTTATTTTCTTATGAAAGAGTTTATTTCCTTATGTATGCAAAGGTCAATTTTTTATGTTTTTGAATTATAACTTAAACCTTTTAACCTTCATACCAAGGATTATTTCGGGGATGGCATTACTTCTCCAAAATATAATGCCCGAGTATTGTACGGGCCTTTTTTGGTTGTATCTTACGGTTGGTCCAAGGGTGTCAAGCCCGAATGCTAACTGGAATCAAACAAGCAAAGTTTAACTTTAGTTGGACCTCAAAAAATTAATATTCTTAGAAATGTTAGTTTGTTTTTAATAATATATTGTAACAGGGCTCTTAATTTGTGGTCCGCGGACCTCTGGACCCAGCACCTCTAAGTGGTTCCGCAATGGTCTTTCATTTAATGTTAATATTTTCGTTTCTTAAAACTTTGAAAGGTCACGTGGGAAAAGTTGAAAGGTGTGGCATTATAGACTAGATCATTAAATTGCTCCCAATTTAAAAACCCTACTATAATATATACTTCAATCAAGAACATTAATTAAATGTTTTTTTAATGTTTTGAACTACATAGCCATTACTACAGCGTAACATTATCAAGACATATATGGTAAAAAAACGTGTCAAGATAAAGAATTCAAATCATTGCGTTGTAATACGATAGCGATTGTATTTAAATCACTCAGTGATCGATGTTTTGCGAGTCATGTTGGGGGGGGGGGAGGTCCGTATTGTAAATTAAATGCTAAATGAATAAATGGTGCTGCAAGTCATCTGAGAGATTTATTTTGTTTAGCTTGTAGAGTCAGAGTTATATATGTAATGTTCTTTGTTCTGTAAACATGTCTTCTATGTGTGTTGTCCATTAAACCAAAATGACAAAAGGAATGGACTAAATCATTGGATAAACATAAAAATATCATGGTATGATCGCTGAACTGACCAAGGATTTAGGAAATATTACAGTGCGTGATGTCAGGCTGATACATAAAGAAGGTCCACGACGTTCGAAAGTTTAAGAATCGCTATAATGTAATAAATATAAATAAAAGAAGAAGAAAAATGTAATGTTTATTTTCTGACACTTGACAGCTCTTCTTTGCTAGAATCTTTCCTATTTCGGAAAAATATTTGAGATTTTATTATATATTATTGTGTGCCGATATACTGGAAGGGACGCAAACATTTTCGTCGAGAGCCGCATGCGGCCCACCGGCCGCGAGTTTGACACCCCTGTTATAGTCGAATATATATCGGAAGAAATTTATTTTGGCTCTTTGTCAAAACTGAATCTATATTGGAAAAAGTTAATTTTAGCTCATTTCAATAGATGGGTGTTTGTTCATAAGTATTCAAGATGCTTTCATGATCAACCTCAAAAATAAGGAAAAAATGAAGGTATACTCAAGCCAAATATTATTTTTTACTACAATCTAACTCTGAATGGTGCAGATAACTTTGATCAGGAAATATCCTTTCATCCGTCAATCTAAAAACGTCTGGAAAAATGTTATAAAAAGATATTTTTACATTCATTAGACAAGGTACACTAAAATTCATTTTTGCTCTATAAAAATGTAGTTGAGAAACATGTTACATTTCCAAGTTGTAGATTAGCCTTTTTACAAAAATATGATGATGTAGCTTCTGGACAAAAATTCCTTGCTGACCACCTACAGTAGATAAACCTACTTGCCTTAGTGAACGCACTTTATATCTTATATTCCTCCTATTCCTGCGAAACGTGAGCCTGCAAGACAGTGCAAAATTTGCTGTTCAAAAAAGGATGTAAACGGAAAAAGATAAGGAAGAAAAAAATGATTCTGATGTAATGATTATGGAGTTGGTGTGTGGATAAGTATTTCCAGTTATACCACAGACATCTGAATTACTGAACAACTAATAGTTATGCATTTTTGTTTATTTATATTTTTTTAGAAAATAATTCTCCACTAGAACTGAACTTTACCACACCACGCTGTGTGGCAGCTACCTCAATCGAATATGTTGCTACAAAACCTTTAACATTTTTATGCATATATTTCAAAAAATATCAGTTTTAAAGTACTAAGTACCGTAAAATCCGGCGTATAACGCGCACCTTTACTTTCAAGCTGCAATTTTTAGTTTTCCGGTACATTCGCTGTATATTGGACATCCCCTATTTTTTACGAAAAAACCTGAAATTTATGTGTGCAATGCTCTTATATTTTGAAGTCATTTATTCGAAGTATTATTTCGAGCCTTAGAAAAAAATGGTATACTTCTAGAACTACAGACCCCTTTAAGTTCATAAGTAATGTCATTTCTTTTAAATAAACAGTATTTTGATACATGCAGAAGAGTCTAATTTTTTTCTATGCTCATCTTTTTTAAATCTCTTACTTTTATACTCGGCGTATAACGTGCACAGGTAAATTTCGATCATATTTTTTGTGTCAAAAGTGCGCGTTATATACCGGATTTTACGATATGTTTTATTTTGTACTAAACATTTAATTTTTGCAAGAAAAAAGGTGACAATTTATGTACCCTAATTATCAAAATAACTTGGAAGTCAAAAGATTACAATGATAAGCAACTTATTTCTTTAATAATATCAGGAGCAATTTAGCAACTTTAACTCAATGGAAATTCAAATCATTGGTTAGGAAGGAAATATGAACTATTTTAAAATAAATATCTGTATATAGAAGAAAAACGAATCACTCATTTATTCCTCACTAAAATTTCGGAGTTATTAGACATACATAAAATTTGTAAGATAAGTTTCTTTTGTTGAGTAGATATCCGCTACGAATGGGTTTTACGGAACCTAACTGCAAGAGGAGTCTCGGCAGTGTGTCATAGACAAAAATGCCCGTTTTGAACTTATTGAGTAACACACTTGAAAATTGGCAGATACGTTTACTTTTGCTCTTTAGAAATCTTACAAAAATAGGTTTTACTGAAATCAACTCAAAGATGCAGGTGGGCATACTTGTTAAACGAAATAATTTTTCCCATGTAACATTAAGGCAAAATGCATTCATTGTTTTTTTGTATTCGTTTAAATTTACTAAATTACTAAAAAAAAGGGGGGGGGATTTTAGTTCATCTTCTTTATTTCGCAGAACTTGAATTCAAGTTGCAGAAAACGAAGAATAAAATTTTAATAAAAAAAAGATAATAATTAGTTTTATTATTTATAATAAAAACGTAACGGAGGTTTCTGGTAACTTTTGTTTTTCGTTGAGGTTTCAAAATTTGATGAAAATGCATCATAATATTATCATTAAATATATTTTCAGCGCGCTTACGCATTTGCCACAATTGGCAATGCTTCTCACTGTATGTGGTGCAAATTTTTCTCTACTTTTCAGCATTTCTCTTATTGCGCCGGAAGAAAATAAATTTTATATTGTTTTCCGTCAGAAAAGCTTTCCTCCCCTTCTTGCTGTGAAACGCAATGCAAATCCATAAGTTCTTCGGTTGTGAATGGTTCTTCTCTTTTAATTCCTTAACTGGTTTGCCTGCAAACCGTACATTCTACCGAAAGCTATACATTATCGGTTTTCCAGTAAGCTGTACGGGTACTGATATTTTCTCGTTTCTATCCTTGAGTTGCACATATTCTTTTTAAATTTGTGTAGTGAGATTTTTAGTGCTTGTGTGTTTTTAAGAGAAATAGTTTGTTCATGGTACGGAAATACTTCTCATCCGGGATTTTCTTTGTGGTGTAGGCGGAAATTTTTCATTGAAGGTAGGGAATTAGTTTCTTAAAATATTCGATAAGGAACAAGGATTGGCAAAGCAATGTGCAGGTTGTTTGCTTGAGAAGAAATGAAAGTGGAAAGATAATCCAAGAAAGTGGATATTATCTTTGTCCCAACTAAAATGTAGCACTTAGTATTACACCACCCTTCAAATTGTATGTGCATATATATGAACACACACTCACAAAATCCTCAGCCGTTTGAAAAAGAGGTACGAACATGAAATTTTTTTGTAAGCATGAAAGAAATTCTTTTAGAATGTATTAAACATTCTTCAAAGCACGCAGAGTGTACTTATGAGAAGCTAACAATCAGGGTTTTTGTGTTCCCCACTTATAAAATAAAAACTAGTTTGGAAACTTTAAAACTGAAAATTAAAATAAAATTCATCCCTTTTCGGACATTTTGTTATGTATTAAGCTTAGTAAAATGTAACAAAAAGGGCCTTTTTTGGGAACATTTTGGGCAAAAGAATTGACCGTTAAGCGATTCATAAATTTTTTCCGATGTGTATCAAATACATTTATTCGCTGTAGAAATATGAAGAATATCAATTACATAGATCTAAAATAAAGAATTACGGCTGCAACGAACTACAATATTCCGTCAGATTTGCTTAATCGGATTATTAGTAAAATGTGAATTGTTAGATTATAATCACTGAAATTATACACTCACAGTTATGATCATTTCATTCATAAACTCTCTTCCATCGGTGTCCCTGACATTATTTAGTAATTATCGCACATTTAATGTTGCTTCAGAACAATTATATGTTTAGATGTAAAACAGATGGTGATAACTTTTTCCAATGATCCAATAATATCACATCATTATTGTCATTACAATTTACCAAAATAAAATTGTAAAGTAATCCATTTATATTATAGTTATTCAGGTTTATCCTAAAAGTTTTAGTTTATCATACATTTCTCTTCCAGCCATTAGGGAACCTTTATTTTTGTGTGTAAAATTAATGGACTGGTTTTATATACAATTTTCATTCTCCATGTCCAATGCTATATTAGTGTTAGTGCAAAATAAAAAAAAGTGTCGTGCTAAATATCTACGTAGCCAGGTGTTAGAGGATTTAGAAATGCAATAGTTTAAAGCAGTGCTTTTCAATCTCTGAATAAGCGACCCAATGTTCAGTCCTAATTTTCTTCGCGTCCCCCTCCATACTATAATAATGTATTGAATTCAATAATACTATGGTATAACTCTATAGTTACAACCCGACTTCAACCTCTTACATGTCACCAACGTATATAAACGTCTTACTAACCAAAACGATTATTAACCGGACGTATATATACGTCTTTCCGAAGTACGATCTTTTCTAGGCAATGCTATACATAAAATTATTCCGAAAGCTTTGGAATGCAACAAAAAGACCTTGACAGTGTTTGTGAAGGATTTATTTATATCATAAGATTTGCTTATTATTTACTCCTATTCCCCACCCCCTCCCCCATGCATCACATACTCACGCCTACGTGGAAAACAGTGGCATTGGAAAACGATTTGCGTGACTTATAACCGGCAGTTATGGGATTAAGTATAAACCGTACAATGAAACCGTAAATGAAAAGCCCATGGGGTCGCTGGTAGTTTTTAAACTTGTTCTTAACTTAGTATTGTTAAATTAGTTATACAATACATTGTGCAGTGCTGATACATTTATACGTGTATTATGTCAGTTTAAATGTGTATTTTGTTTTTTATTATGTCAAAATGTATTTTGTGTTTGTTTACTTTACATAAATTTATAATTTTCTTAAATATATATAGTTTTGTTTTCAACTTTTAAATATGTTCGCGCTCCCCTTGTAGATTATCACGACCCCCTATGGGACACGCTCCACAGTTTGAGAAACGCTGATTTAATATAATCAAATGTGATTCCATGCATCTAGATCCATTATATTAGTGTAATTACATAAATGGCCCATAAAACTAAAAATAGGGAGGTAGTTTCTTAATATATTTTACTCTATGTTTTTATAACGTAGCACATTTCTGAGCGCAAGTATTTAATTCATCAAATTGCTGCGTATTTCTACATATTTCTGTATGTTTATTTTCCGATTTTTTTTTATCATTCCAAAATTGCTCATGAAGATTAAGTTTTAATAAATGAGGAAATATTTACATTAAGTTAATATTCATTTACAAGTTTTGTTAATTTTGCCAAGAATGCAATTCTTAAAAATGCAGTTAGGGTTGGTGCCAAAAATAATGATTTATTTTTAGATAAGTTTTAAAGTTACAAAAAAAATTAATAATACAGAAATGTTCATATATTTAAATGATCTCTCTAATAGTCTTCGGGAAATAAATTTATTAAAGAGTAGGTTCTTCACTATCTTAATCCTTCATTCTTTATGGCAACCTCACAACCACAAAAAAAATTCTTAGTAATTTAATTATATGTTATGTATTTTAAATTCCTCTGATTAAGTTTAAATCACTATAATATTTCAATGGGTACATCAATAAATTACACTTAAAAATATTAAAACACACGCTTTTATAGTGAAGGGGACAGGTACGATTTAAGCAAAAAATTTTAATTTCAGGATTTTCAAAATTTTTGGTTGCCTCATATGTGTGTATACTATATAAAACAGATTTTGTGCTCAAAGTTTCATAAAAATCTAGCCATTTAGTTTTTTAAGGAAAAAATTTAAAATTTGTGAAGTGATTTTTAAATGCTACTTCTCCTATAAATATTTACATATACGCATGAAATTTAATTTACAAGTACGTCAAACTATGCATAACAAAAGCTGGTATGGGTTTTGCGATAACATGATTGGTATTCGTACAACCCTTCTTTTTATGAATTCTTATTGAAAATTCCTTTAAGAAATTTAAAAATTCTGAGTTCAATTATTTTTAAAAAAAATAAGTATTGCTTTGATTCAAAAATGCATACCACCTTTTGTTACGTGTACTTTTAGCAATAGTAAGAAAAAAATCAAAGCATTAAGCATAATAAAAAAAGCCTTAGCATTTTAAATGAAGACGAACTTGTTATTTTATCTTTCCGAGATAAGTAAGTTTAAAGTTTTGATTTGCTATAGGGATGTGAATAAAAACGAACACAAAAGCTATGATAATTCTGCGTTTTTTAAGTTTAGAGCTTTCAAATTTTGTCAGGTTATACAAAAGTATATAAAGAATAATGTAAGCTTAAAAAAATTAAATTTGATTTTTTTGACCGATTTTTGTTAATTGAATCGTACTGTGTCCCCTTAATCGAACTGAAAAGTAAAAATATCATTTTTAATATAAGAATAAAATGATTAACGAGAAAATTAATCTTATTGTGGTAAAAGCGTAGGATGATCGACATCATCTGTTATAATTTCCAATACTAGTTCGATTCCGAAATGCAGAGTTTAAGAGTAAAAATGCAATACAAAGCACCCCACGTTTTTACCACAATGACTTTAATTTTCTCGTTAATCATTTTATTCTTATATTAAGAATGATCTTTTTACTTTTCAGTTCGATTAACTATAAAAACGTGTTTTTTAGTTTATTTTAAACAATAATTTATTTTTTATTTTTTAGTTCGATCTACGATAAAAGCGAGTTATTTTTAGTTTTTTAACTTTCCTTTTTTCATTGACAAATTAATCTTAAATGCGTCATTTTTTTCGAATCTGGAATATTCATTGGCTTTTTCGCTTTAGGGTTGTAACTTAATCTTTTAGTTGCCTAATCTAAAATTGGAAAATTGCTAATTCTGATGATCCTGATCAAGACAATGGAAAACAAAATTAATAAATTATTGTATTATCATCGGTTCTTGACAAGTTTGCGGCATTTCAAGTTAATCTGACCTTATAAAGTGGGTAAAAATCAGGCTCAAAAATTCCGTTACATACAAGTGAAGCTTATAAAAGAGTGTTAAAAATCGCTTATTTCTTGTACGTATGAGTTTCACTTTTATCCAGTATTAAATCATAATAATAATAATTTAATTATAAAAGAAAATTATTATTGTTGTAACTTATCTCTAAAAATTAAGTTCATTACTGACGATAGCAGGCCTTTGAATTGTAGTCAAATATTATATATTGGTAGCTAAAGAAATAACTTTTTAGTGGCTGGAAAAAAAGAGGATTGTTGCACTATCCCTCGTTTCCAAAGAACTTATCCGTATTGGTAAATGGTAAGGAAGATTATCTAGGGAAAAGATGCCTTGAAAGTGGCGGAGTAGCTTTAGTATACTAACAATGTTTGCTGTAACAAAAGGCTTGCCCCGGAGGTGAATAGGCGATTCGATTCAGATCAGCATTTTCCGGATTCACCTAACTTCTCCATTGAAGGAAATAACTGGTCTTTGTATGGATACGAAATAAAGAATGGTGAAGGTTATTTCAGTAGATGGAGTTTGTTTTCAGTAATTCTAAGAATACAAATCTCTAACTTCTTCCATGTGATAAGATGTTATAATGATTTTTCTGAAATTTATAAATTAATCAGTTTATGTAATTTTTACATTCTCAATATGTAGCACGTTTAAAATAATATATATATATATATATATATATATATTAAATACCCCCCGATTTTTAGTTTTAGATAAAATTACTTTTTTTAAAATTTATTATAACTTTTAAATCATATTATCTTAGAGTCTCTAAGATAATGGTAGTATGTTTACAATTCTTATTTATTTTTTCTATTCTTTTCATACTTTTGCTAAGAGCTATTTTACAGCCATTGCTTTGTTTTGAATTTGTATTTGGGTCCAGAATCTTGCAATAACTTGTTTATTGTACTCAGATTTAGCGCGGGCTCTGCATTTCTGTATGCAATTTTTATGTAATTTACTTTTTCTCTCATAATGGATTTAGATTTCCTATCCAATATTTCCAATAGGTTTTCCTCGGTATTATTAACAGAAAGGGGGAAGGTTGGCTGGCCAAAAAACCATGTTCAACCCCACTTTTATGCAGAGAAATTTTTTTATGAAGAATTTTTTTGTATGCAAGTTGTCCTAAGTCAGCAATGTTGATAATACTGTAGCATCCATTCTTTTATATTTTTATATTTAACTCTGTTATTTCAATTTTTCATATCTCCTTTTAAATTCTGTTGTCTGGTTATCTTGCAATTGCAATTCTTTTAAGTATTAATCATGTTAATTCATCTTATTCTTGTAGAGAAATTTTGATTATATATATATATATATATATAGATAGATATAGATATCTGTAATATTTGAACTACATATGGCATATAGCTACTCTATTGAAGGAAATAGCTGGTCTTTCTATAGGTACGAAACAAAAAATGGTGAAGGCTATTTCAGTTGATGAAGGAGTTTGTTTTCAGTAATTTCTTAGGATACAAAAACTATACCTTCTGGAATGTGACAAGATGTTATAGTGATTTGTGTAAGCTTTATAAATTAATTAGTTTAAGTAACTTGTACATTCTCAGTATGTAGCATATGAAACAATATTTATAAAAAATATACACCTGTAATATTTAAACTACTTAGAGCAGAGTCTCTCAAACTCTCGGTGGGCCCCCTTGGGGGGGGGGCGTGATAACTCTACGAGGGAGGGCGAACATATTGAATAGTCGGAAACAAAATACTATTTTTAAAAAAATTACTAATTTACTGTAAGTAAACAAACAAAATACATTCTGACATAATAAAAAATAAAATGCACATTTACACTGATATAATACATTTATAAATGTATCAGTACTGCACAGTGTATTTTATAATTAATTTAACAATTCAAAGTTAAGAACAAGTTTATAATTACCAGTGAGACCCCTGGTTATATCATAGAAAAATTATATACAAAAATTAACACTTATCTTGATAGTTTTTACGGTTTATAATTAATCCCTTAACTGCCGATTAAAAGTTACGTGATTCGCTCCCTAATGCCACCATTTTCCACGTTAGCGTGTGTATGTGATGTTTTTTTTTGGGGGGGGGGGAGAAAGAAATAAATAAGCAAATCCTCTGAAATAAATAAATCATTTGAAAACACTGTTAGGTTCCTTTTATTGCATTCCAAAGCCTTCGGAATAATTTTATGGATACCAGTGCACATAAAAGATCGTACATCGGAAAGGCGTATACATATGTCCGGGGAAAATAACGCCGTGGCTAAACGAGACGTTTATATACTCTGGTAGCACTTACGAGGTTTAAGTCGTACTGTAGCTAGCGTCAAAGTACAGTATTATTGAATTCAAATCAGTATTATTGTATGGAAGGGGGCGCGACGAAAATTGTGATTGAAAATGGGGTCGCAAAGATTGAAAGTTTGAGAAGCACTAACTAAGAGCCATTTAAAGCATCGAAAATAAATGAAATTAACAGTTGCAGTTGAATCGGTATTAAAATAATCGTTTCAGTTAATAGTATTTTGAATTAGATGCAAATAAATTCTCGCTTAAAAAAGAACGATTAAAATAACTTTATATTATTGAAATATGTCCCAATTTTATAAAAAAATTAAGAATTAATTTTATGATGTAACACACTCAAATGGTATTGAAAAGCATTAATTTATAACAAATTATATTTCAAAACATAGGTATACTGAAAATATCACCAGCTTATTCATTATTTATTCATACGTTACCTAACAATGCTTATAAAAGAGTATACCATGGTAGATGGTTTTCGTATTTTCTATGTGGAAAGTATCATAACTTAGATGAAAAAACCCAAAAATGCAAACTGCTACTCATTAATTATGAATTTTACTAATTTTCTTTATTATAAGAATGTTTCTTATAGTAATATAAAGTTACGATAACATTATTCTTTTTTCTGTTTCTCCATTTAATTAAATGATTCCTAATTAAAAAAGTGAATTCAATACAGGTTGGGTACTGAATTTAGAGCTTGGAATTTATAGAGTACAGTAATACATCGACTTACGCGAATTCAGAGCTACGTGATTTTAAAATCTCTTCGATTCGTCTCCCCCCCCCCCTCATCAAAAACTCTGGAGAAATCATTGCCAGGGACTGATGAAATTGGTAATTTGATTGAAGAAGTCGCTGATTCTGCCAGGCAAATAAATTCAGAAGTGAATAGTGATGACGTTCAAGAACTGCTGGATTTTCACAATCATGACGTGACAATTGATGAGCTCATTGAAATGTATGAGTAAGAGCAAGACATTGAACACCTTGAGTGTGTTGACATAGTTCAATCAGATGATCGAATGACGGTTGGTAATTTGACAGGCATCAGTTAAATTGAAAAAAGGGTTACTTGTGCTGGATAAGAACCCGCGACCTGTGGATTCGTAAGCACGTAACATACCACTAGAGAAAAATGATCACTCCCGGCCGGAGGCTGTAAATGCCTTATTTAGATACCGCCACAATATAATTTATTGTTAATGTACTGCCAAATTTTGAATTTGTTAAAATGTACCACAACAACAATAAAAAAAGTTAATAATTACTGAGGTACCCATATTACACAATATTATAGAAGTTAGAACCTACAATTGTTATGATTAACCATAATCTAAGAAAAACAATGCTATTACAGTTCTTGTGTCCGCTATAGAAATGAATTTGCATTTTTTAAAAAAAAAACGTACCAATAGAGTTATATGCACCCCACACCATACACACACACACAAAAAATGCTTGACAACAGCTGATAGGCACCCTAAATAAATCTCTGCTCCATTGCTTGCTATCCGAAACTCTATGTTGTTATCGTAAGACGATCCGCACCGTTTTTGCGTCATTCCGACCCATATATCAAGTCAGGGTTGGAGGGTTGCTGTCTATTTCCCAAAGAAAAGAAACTGTACTAATAGAAGACCGAATGTTGGATACGATAATACAGAAGGGGACATTTGTCATTTTGCTCATTAAACATCAAGTAATATTTAGTTTTCCTTATTTACTTTTCACAAGAAATTAATTATAAGGTATCTCGCATTTTGATTGACAGGATAACAACGTCAAGTTTTTTCATTGGTATATGTAATTGCAATAGGTAATGTTTTTTAAAAAATTTTCTAGAACGTAGAAACAATGAGTAATGATAGAGAATACTAATGACGTCTATTCAATTATATTTTCTAAGTTGGTAAAGTACTTAATATTTACAAGAACCGGAAAATAAGGAGAATAACGCACACTTTTAATACCAAAATTAAGATAATTTACACGTGCGCATTATACGTCAGGTATAAAAATGATAAGTTTAAAAATAAAAACAGGGAGAGCTTAAGAAATTAGGAATCGGGATAGATCGAAATACTCTTTATTTAAAAGAAATGACCTATCTTCTCAGCTTAAAGAGTTGTAGCTCTAGAGTATGGTTTTTTTCAAAATCCTAGAATAATACCTCGCATAAATGCTTTCAAAACAGTACAGAATTGCATAATTACTTTTCAGGTTTCTTCGTAAAAAAGAGGGAATATACCTAAAAGTTCAAAAATGCAGCTTGAAATTATAGGTGCTCGTTATACGCCGGATTTTATGGTAGTTAAAATATCGATAGAAAATAAAATTTCATTTTTTTAATACGTTTCATGATTCAAATGTCTTAAATTAGTGTAAAAAAGATTGAGATCAGAGAGTTTACAAAAATAGAATAAAATATTTCTACGTAATTTACTAATTTATAATTAATTATGTTTTGTTTTGTTATGTGCAACGAATATTAATGTCTACATAACTTGAAATATAAGAAGTTTTCGCATAAAATAATATTATGAAATAAAAATGTGATGTCTGCTTTTTATGAATGAATAAAAATATATTCTAATAATTTCAATTTTAAATCTAACATTGCTTCAAATTAAGTTTTAAGTTTCTCCAAATATGCTCTTATTTTAAAGTCACAAAACATTTATTAAGAATAATTTATTTTATTTGTTTATTTTAATCATTGAGGTGGTGATTTCCCTTTTTATGTTATGTAAGAAAATTCGGTACTCATGTATTATCGCAACCTATTGGTGACATGAAATGAAACGTAGCACGTGGTTGCTAATTCAGCGGGTATGACACATAGGAAACTGGTGTTGCCAACTTGGAAAATTATTAATAGAGTTGGCGATTGTGGCGATAATACGTAAGTACCTCTAATTGAGTACAATCTTCCCCTTCAGGATATTTTTATTTGCTCATTGTTTACATAAAGAACCAACAAGTGGCACATTACAATAGTATTATACGAGTAATTTGCTCCTATTTATCTTTTATATTTTCAAATGAGTTGTAATTCTAGGTTACTTTTTTCCAACCAATCAGTGAAAATTGCGTAAAAGAGCCAATGATTTAGAAAGTAAACCGAATAATTTTTATTGGTACAAGACGAATGTGTGGACTTCTTGTAGATTTACCGTTTTTGACCTTAAAATGTTTTCTTACTTACTCGGGAGAACCGAGTTCACCAAAAGGGTTTCGAAAACAAACCGGCTATCTGAGAAGACAGTTTTTTGATACAAAAAAAAAGAATACTCATACAAAAAAGTTCCTCATTTGGGAATTCTTGAGAATAGAGAGGAAAACATAAAATGCAATTAAAGATAAAAAAAATACAAATACCGGGTGCAGAAAAATAAATGAAAAATAGAAGCAACTATGTACATACTTAAAGAAACAAAACAAAAAATCACAAATGCTTTCGGAAAAATAAAGGAACTCACATTATTACATAAACAACTCATTTGAAAAGATGCAAATGGTACTACAATTTGAGACTCAGCCAGCCATGAAAACAATCACAAATTGAACAGAAAGAATTACAGATTGGATAAGGATCTCTATGTGTAAATAATTCAACAACAAAATAAAACATTGACAAGAAATATGTTGTTGTTTATTCATGGTACAAATATTCTAAAAAAGGGACAAGATTCTTCTAAAAAATAACAAAAGTGCCCATGGTAACAATTCACCAAGCCATAACGGTATTTCAAGTTCGTAACTTTATATGCGAACTTCAGTCTTAGAGTCTTGTTCTTCGAAAAAAGTATTAGGCTTCCTTCACGCCCTGCGCAATCCAAAACAACTCAAACATTTCCTTCTTCTTTCCAGTTCAAAGGAATTCCCCCCCCCCAAAAACAATTTGGGTGAGAAATATAATTCTGGAGGGTGGATTTGCGTTTTTGAGGGGGTGCATTAGAGTAGACACGACAAAAGCATGTTTCATTCGTCTTAGGATTAGCCAGACAGAAACGTTTTTCCAGTCCAATCTTCTATCGTCTTAAGAAAGTTTTTTAAAGCTTCCAAAGCCTTTTTTCGAATTTGTTGCTAGAGTGAAGCTTGAAATGGAGGATGAGAATTGCTTCGAAGAGCTAGAAAGACCATTCTACGTATTAATTTTAAGCCTTGCAACTTTATGCATAAAACGATCACGAAAATAAATGTTGTTTAAAATTGGGTTGCATAGTTTTTTGTTGTCATGTTCTTTACTGGATTGAAATCCAAAAATAAAGGAATTAATTGCACAATCTTTTGAAAAATGAGAATTTTTACATTCAAAATTAAAAGTCAAAAAAGAAAATTTTCATTTAATTTTAGCAATTGAGATATATACTTGAACTGGTTCTATGACTTCACATTTCTCCATTTGCAAAAGTATACAGTCGGAAGAATATTTTGAAAAATTCATATAAAAATTCAAAATTAAATGGCATACATAAAAAATTGGAAACTAAAGATATAAAATTCAGTCATTCTTATTTTCATTTCTCATCAACATGTATTTATAAAAAAAGTTGTAGCAACATTATTAATAGTTATTTGTGATTATTTTTGATAATATTTTCTAATTGATACTTTTGTAAATATAATAAAAATTCAAAAAAAAAAAATGAAATTTGGAGACTTATTAAAATTTTTTGATTTTTTTTATCAAATTTTTTTTAAAAAAACGTTAATTTTTATTTTTAAAAAAAAGTAAGTAATTTTTTTTAAAAAAAGAGTAATTTACATTTTGAATAAATGATATACATAAATTTCTCAAATAATTACATAATTATCTTATGAATCGATTGAGGAAGAATTTCTCAAGAAAAAAATATTTCTTTTTTTGTCTATTTTAAAAATAGTAGTAGTAATTTTTTTAAATTTATAAATATTTCTTACTGTTTATATGTCTCAACAATTCTTATAATTGTGCTACTTTCTCAATTCAAATTTATCATATTAAAAATTGATTAGAATTACAATACCAATATATAAAATATAGATTCCTGAGTTTAACTATGATTATTTCGTTTAACAGTTAAGCCTAGACATCGTTTACCTGGAATTGTGATTTCATTTTTTTCTTTATAGAAATCTTGCTCACGCATACAATAAAAATTGCAATATAATTGCAGGGTTATAAAGTTATTAGTATTTAATTTTTAGTTATACATTTCAATGCAGCAATTTTTCAGTTATACATTTCAAATGACAATTACACTTTAAGTTTCTCAGCAAAGTCATTTATATGTTTTATTTTTAATCATATGTAACATTTTATTTAAATTTATATTCATCATTTTATTTAAATTTGTATTAATAATTTTATTTAAATTTATATGTATTATTTTTCAATTTTTTTGTTCAAAAAATTTGAAAATTTCTGTACAAAGGCATACGATTTTAAAATTTTGATGGTACTTTCCTCTTGCACAATTTGCAATGTGTTTTCTACCGTACAATTTTTCTGAATACAAGTATTAATATAGTGGAATATTTATGATCAATGACTAAAATATCAGAAGAATAAAAATAGGTTGATCTATGTCTGTTTTTTAAAAATATTTTATTTGGCCTTTATACATTTGATAAGCATTCTCTGTTGCTTGCATCTGTTGTTCAAATTGTTGGATTGAGAAAGAAGAAAAAAAAATCATAAGCAAAATATATTAAGAGATTATTTTTAATTAAAATGTCTCAATGTCTATATTGTTACTGTTGAAAGAGCATTGAATTGTTGCAAAAAGAATAAAAAAAATTATTAAAAATGCTTCGATATTTATTTATTATATTTTAACTAATAACATGCAAAGAAAAAATTAAAACTCACAAATTTACAATATTATTTTCCAATATATCTAATTACATCAATAACAAAGCTCCTAAAGACTTATTTATCTTTCATTGAAAAATAATTCTGCCAAAGACGTAAGGAAATCTTTTGTCATTTGGCCGCATTATTTAAAGAGAGAAATATTTTTTGTCAATGATTATGGTACTTTGAAACATGAATCAAATATCCTGAAGAGGAGAATAATTACCATTGTTTGTTGAAAGTCTCACAAACAATTTTAACAATGCAAAGGGAATACTTCTCTAAATTAATCAAGTTTCGAAAACTTACTCGAGAATGAAAGTATTATGCACACATTAAGAAAGTAAAATATATTTCAAATGCATTAATATTTTTACATAATGCTGCAACTCTTTTTCAAATTGCTGTTATTGAATATTTTAATTTATAAATGTATCTCTGAAATTATTATTTAACATTAAAAGAAATCATTTACATCTTGGAATCTGTGAAAAGAAATTTAATATTTTTATCCATACAGCTTTATATATGATAATGTGCATTAATATTAAGTATTTCTTTCTCTGGAATTAATATGTACTAACACTGCTTTTTTTGCTGCTTTTATGTGTAACAGACTTTTTATATTATTCAATGAAGTATCGCAAAAAATAAGATTTTAAATTGTTTTCTTTTTTATTTTTTATACTATTTTTTTATTTATTCATCAGTTTTAGAAATAGAATTATGTTTAAAATTATTCGAAATATAGTTATTAAGAAATTTAAATATCTATTTCTGTTCATAAAAAACATTCCGTCTCACATTTGGTCCTTATTAATTATATTTTTTAAAATAACTAGCAGTTTATGAGAAGTATGCATTATTATATTTATTTCAATGGTTAAAATCAAACTTGTATGGCTGTGTCTCAATAAAGCCTTTTTAAAAGTAAATCTTATACAAGTACGCGTATTATAATTTTTTGTTTTATTTTTATGCATTATTCGTATGCAAAGATACTAATAATTTTTAGAGCAAAAAATCCTACAAATTACATGAAATATTACCATTATTAGATCTAAATAATATTAACCCTTTCTTACACAGATGGCGCAAAGACTATTCCAGTTCTCGAAAAACCCATTGTGAATTCCGAAAAAAAAATGCATGAGTAACACCTGCTTCCGATCTAACCTCTGTTCAATAATTCTTTTGAAGAGTCATAAAGAAAGAAACAGTCAGACGAAGCCCTTGTGACATTGCCAAAAACAACAGTACAGTCTTAATTCGCTTAAACTGCAAAAAGTTCACACAGATCTTTGTTACAAGCAGAAAACTAAGGAATGTGTGTCGCGTGTTTCAAAACGTTTTAATCATGCTTACTTATTGTATTAGAGGACATATTATAAAAAGTCAAATACAATTTTCAAAAACTGAAGCAAATTGAAATACATTATTAATGATAGCGCTAAGTTATAAAATGCCCGTAAACTGTCTGACTGATAAAAATACAGAGCCAAAATTAAAGGGATAAGACCATGGTGAAAATTAGTTACCTAAATTATATATTTCTGTTTTTTCTTTTTTAAATAAAATGAATTGTTTACCATACATAAACTTTGAAGCATTTACTGTACTGTTTTAAAGAAAATTTTGCTCCAGAATATGGTTTTTAAGGTTTCTTAAGAAATGTTAGTACTTTTCCCTTTTTCCCACACAAATCTTGCCAAGCAGGCTTTATTGGCAACTACACACAATATAATGAAAAAAGTTATAAAAGTTATAAATATTAGTTCTCATTCGTTTCTCATCTATTTTTGATGACAAAGACGTTACTATAAGAAAATAGATAAGAAAATACCACGAGTTGTTTTGAAAATGTGGCGGTAAAAGCTTACCAGCGGAATAATTCCGCTCGTAAGCTTTTACCGCCACATTTTATCAATTATATCATTTTTGGAGACTTTATCGCGTGCTCCGGAGAAACTGAAAAGCTCCGAAATTTTTTACTGTTTATCATAGCATATGACTTATTTTGATTTTTAGGTGAAAATATTCTTTTAAAATATAATTTTTAAAATGAAAAAATAATAAATCATCACTAAGTGTAAAATATATTAACAAATGGCTATTAATTTAATCTTCGAAATGTAAACAGAATAAATATGAACTAAACCCCAATACATCGTACTCTTTTACTTTTAAAGATGTATAATTTTCAAATTTAAATTTCCAGCAACGTTTTTAATCAAAATAAAAAAAAGTAATATTTGACAATTGCGTGCAAGTGCAAAAATACATTTTAATTCCAAATCATTTCGTAGAATTACTTTTTAAAAATATGCAATTATTCGCGTTTTGTTTACCGAAAAGTTTATTTCCATTTATATATATATAGACAACAATTTAATTCAATAAAGAATTTTAAGATGAACTATAAATATTTGTATCAATAAATAGATAGAAATAATAAATATTTTTAAAAATGCAACTTTAAATTCATTTTAAAAGTCTACGTTGCATTTCTTTCGCTTTGATACCCTTTAGCACAATTTAAGTTGAGATAGTATATGAGAACTTAAATATACTGTTTTCAAGAATGAATATAAAATATCAGTTTTCATTTTTCAATTTATAGAAATATAGATAGATAAGAGAAAAAAATACTTTTACAAATTTAGGAAACATATTTTATTGTAAATAATTAGTATTTTTGAAAACTGGAAAATAATTCTCAGGTTTTTCCTATGTTGTCAAAACTTACCCCTAAAAATATTTTATGTAACTCATTTTATATGATAAAAATAATTTAAAAAATGCACAAAAAGTTAACTATTCTAAAAGTGGATGATATATATTTTATTTGCGAGCCATTTAATTTTATACAAATACGTAAAACGATTAAAACATTTTTTATTTTAAAATGTAAATAATCCAGCGAAATTTGTTTCACTAACGCTTAGCATTTAAAATTAAAAAATGTGAAACGCAAAGCGATGTTTTAGTTTACAAACAAATGTTTTTTGTTTGAATTTTCCTCAGAAAGAATCATTCTTTTAAAAATATCCAAAATTGCATTTAATTGACCATTTTTTTTATCTTGTTCTTTCAAAAATATCCATTAGGAGTTTATTTTTAGCAAAAAGATCTTACCAGAAAATTATAAAAAAAAATGCAATCGAATATACAACTATTGAATCATATTACTTTAGTCTGGTATTTTGTTTTCAGAATTTTAAACTTAGGGGAATAGAAAATGCGTTTAAAAAAGGGAAAATTATTGAATTAAATTAATATATAGAGAGCTAATTACTTCATTAAAATAAGAGTATTTTCTTCTTAAATGTGAATAAACTATATATATATATATATATATAGTATAATAAAATATAAAAGGTCAAAATGTAATTCCTATAAAGCTAGGGATGAATGAAATTGTATTTCAAAAACATATCGAAAACCGCCAAAATATAAGTGAAATAAATAGTCCAAAAGAATTTCCTACTAAGATTGGATAAAAAAAAACAGAAAATACAAGAATCTGAAGTGTTGAGCTATTAAAATTGAAAATACCGTAAGAGTCATTGGACTAAAATGGAGAGTTTTTTAAATTTCTATTGCTGTCACTAATTTAGAGCAGTGAAATAGGGTTAAGCAACACTTTATGTGTGGATCCAACTACCCTGTTCTTCAGAAAATATTCAATAAAAAAGAAAAACAGTACTATATTGAATACTCTATTGCTTATTGTATATATATGTATATACAATTTTCATATTCAGGTTTTTGATTGACTGTCTTCCATGAAAAACATTCCCATTAAATATATATTGCGTTTCAAAATAGCCTTTGGTAAAAAATAATGATTTTTTAAAGAATAAATTAATTTGAATTTAATAAACACTGGTAGGAATAATTAATCAAGCATGTTTCATTTACTTTTACGTGAGGTAGGTTGTCATGGTTGACAGCATTGTGAAGTCGCGGTTTTGAAGCCTAGTGCCACTGAAGTTCCGCCATGTGGAGAGGCTAAACCTCCTTAAATCCGTAGTGGCTCAAGGCCCATACATTGACATGGTGTAGAAGTTTTAAGGGGGAGGGGTACCAAATCAAGTGATTCACTTGACCGTGGTTCGAAATCATAATATCCGTTTGTCAATAGCCCCGTGTTGCTTTACGACATAAATTAAAACCAAATCATAATAC
Source organism: Trichonephila clavata (assembly GCA_019973975.1). NCBI lineage: Eukaryota > Metazoa > Arthropoda > Arachnida > Araneae > Nephilidae > Trichonephila > Trichonephila clavata. Next base: position 42,642 of record BMAO01015536.1, on the reverse strand, counting down.
TTTTTTACGCTTTTATACATTTTTACTTGATCTTATCTTATTATGTGTAGTTATTGCATACATGAGCCATTAAAGTAACCTTATGAATTTTGCCAAAAATGGACAAATGCTTTTGTGATTTTATTTTATAGGCCATGCTTATTAGCTTTAATAAATACCAAGATTATTATTTTCCATTCAGTAGCACCAAAACTACAAGTGTTTTAGTAAAAGCAGAGGCCACTACTTTAAGCAAGATGTCCTTTAAAATACGTTTTACTCGAAATGTTTTTTTAAATGCTCAAACGGGGACAGTGATTGCTCAAAAAGTTTTGAAAGTAATTACTTGAAATTTTTTGTGTACGTTCTTTATAATAGTAGAAGTGTTTTAACATTCAGTTTTATCAATCACTGTTTTATTACAAAATTTACATTCCATTATGTAAATATAATCACTGTTTTTTAAGCAATTTCATATAATAACTACGGTAAAGTGTTCCAGTTTTTGTAAAATAATTTAAAATACCTCTTATCCTGAAGGTCATCTCAAAAATGAATAATAGCAAAACAATACATCAAAACAAAAAATTGGTTCATAAACGTTTTGTTCAGGAGGAGCCATGTTTATGCAATTTTTGGTACATTTTTCATAATTTTTCTTATTTTAGTGTTAATAATTTCTGTTTTTTTTTCTTAATTTTGGCATATTTTTCTTAAAATGTACTAAATGAATCTAAAAACCACAAAAAAAATTCCCATATCTCCATTTTTTTTAAAAAAAAAGTTGTGGCAAATAGTCGGATACCTTAATATACATGAATATATTTGAAATATTTCTCTCTTCCAAGAAATTTAAAATAATTTCTGTAATTAATAAGAAGAAATATTCTATAGTAATGGGAATTCCAATGTTTAGTGAAAAGTGACAAAATCTAAAAATTTGAAATCAAATCGTGACATTGCTTAAAAGTTTGGCCCATATATGAACGTAATAATATTATTATATATTTACTAATGAAAAGACAATGAATTTAACAATATTATAACAATAACTGATTTTTTAAAAAAAATATTTTTTTTATAATTTATCTGTGTAAAAATAATTTATGATAGGTTAAATTAAAACTTCGAAAGAAGCAATACATCACAGAAAATCAATGATTTTTTTCTATAAAAGTAGTGATAAATTACATTAATAGCTATTATAATAATTCATTTTATTGACGCTTTTTGCAATATTTTTTAACAATTTTCACCCTAAATTCGTTTAGCTTTTCACGTGATTTATTTAATAGGTCATAAAAGTTCTATTATATGTTCTTATTTCTCACAGAGGAAAAATTTTCAAATATTTTATTAAATCCCCTGTCAAAAATAGTATTCATCATAATGATGTGGAACAAAAGTAGTGGTGATAAATAAACCTGATTTTTGTCTGAAAATCGTGATGAAATAATTAAGAGGCCATTTTTTAAGGTTTTTCAGATTTAAAAGAATATGTTTTTTGAAAATCTGAATAAATTTAATGTTTAACAGGGAAAGAAGATGATGGATATTGCAAAATTGTAGAGCTTCGTAAACTTTTAGGACCAATAAAATTAGGCAGGAAAGAAGCTACTTTATTAGCAAGTGAAGACATGTTTTAAATTTTTTGGGAGCGAATAAAAAATATTTGACAGCTGAAATTAATTGCAAATTATTCACTGTAAATACACGAATTGAAGAAAGAAGAAACACGTGATCAGCAACATTTCCTTATTTACAAAATTTTAGACCTTTTTACACAAATTCTTCCGAGAAATTTCTTTTGTTGGAGTAATAACTGTCACTATTAAACTATCCGGGCAGGGGTATAATCATGATTATATAAAAAATATTCTATAGTAGACGAATATGGGACCAAGAAGATAGTTAAGATATATCTATGATAAAAAATGCTAAAGAAAAGCAACAAATCGATTTCTGAGAGAACTTGAAGTTAATTTCGCTAATACTTAAGCATCAAAGAAATATTTATTTGATCTTAGAGGTTACAAATTGAGGAACAGAGAATTAAGATTTACTATTTAATGCTTTAAACACAATTAAATCTAGTTCTAACAAGTGATATATATTTATTTCTGGTAATTTTGTGTACAAAATAAGGGTACAACTGAGCAAAATATTTATTAAAGTTTTTTTGCTTTTTGAAATCATATTTTATTAAACAAAGGATGAAATAAAATAATATAGGCTACATAAATATAAAATATTTCATAATTTCTGCAGAATTTTTGTTCTATTATTTTCTTTTTGAAATTTAGTAATTTTATGTATGTGCATGTATGCACCTTATATTTTAATTTTTTCTAACTTCGTTTCAGGATATATAAAAAATAAAGAAATTCTAATTTAAGTTTGAAATATTCCTCTTTATTCATAAAAACGCGAAAAAATAGTTTTATTGAAAAGTTAAAAACCAAAAACCGTCAAAAATCAGTTTTTGTATATGCCCTAATGTTCTGAATGAATTTAGTCATGTTTTATGCAGTTAAAGAAAAATTGTAAATATTATGTGATTTAATTTAATTAATGTAAATGAAACTTTAGGAATTATTATGTATGCCAATACTTTCAAACCCAAAATTTTCCTTTCATAATGAATAAAAACCACATTATTTTTCAATCGCACCAGCAACTAAAACTGATAAAATATACTTTATTACTACTAAAAAAATGCTATATTAATTTGTGATAACATGTTACAAAATCTTTTTCTGATAAAACAATATTATACAGTTAAAAAACTTCCTTATGTGGTTGTGAGAATGTTGATTCGAATTTAAATGTATTATTTAACTTCCAATTAAATTAATCGAATACCTTCTTCAAAAATGCTTATTAATCGAGATAAAAATGTAAATATAAATGTAAAGAAAAAAATGAGTAATGAAAAATTAAACACCTTGTCTCAAAGGATGGCAATTCGTACGTTATTTCGTAAAACAGTTTCGTAGATAATGGAATTTACGTGTTTTATTTACATGCTTACCACATTTCTACTTTTATGCATTTCCCGCCATCATGAGTAATTTATATGCAAATATGCTAATTTTACAGAATCTTCTACTGCGCTTTTAAAAATGTTTTTCTATGTTTTGATGAGAAAACTAATTCATTGAGTTATGTTTTGATTTAAGAACAGAAATGAAATAATGTATTCAAATGATAAGATTTGTCATTTTTTCCTCAGATAAATAATAACTTTTTATACATGTCACTATAAGTGATACTTTTAATTTGGAACTTAAGAGGCTGAATTACCCCTTTCTTTTTCCTAACAAGGTGAACATATAATAAAAGTGTTATAATCATATGCTCAGCAAAGGAAAATAAGTTATTTTTAGAAATTACGAAAGTGGTTTTAGGGAACACTTAGTAAAGCTCGTGTAAGTTATTAAAATATTTTTCTAGAAATTGCGAATATAAATTGCCAAAAAACGCACGGTTAGATCTTTTAACGAGGAATGCCGACTGAATTTGTGAAAATATAGATTTTAATCCTCTTAATGTGAAAAGAAATAAGACTGGGGCGTTTCGAAATAGAATACTCGTAATTGTGATTTAAAGAAAAATGTATAACACACACATTAAAATTTTAAATTAATATATTAAGTTAATTCATCACCTATACATATATTTAAAATTTACAAAGTAATCGTTTTTATAATTAAAGTGTATATGTTACCGTTAAATTGTAGAAATCAGTTATTTCATAAAATAAATAGGTATTTCATGAAGTAACTAAACAAGTCAGTTAAAGTATATAATAAATGAAAAAATTCATACTTCACCTAGTTATTCTGTGGAATAACTAATGATAGACCGTTAAAGTAAAAAATAAACCATTTCAAAATTATTTTAAAAATTAATTGATCATAAATAGTTAAAATCTCTCGAAAAATACATTTTATCCCTGTTGCTGATGAATAATTGGTAAATAATAAGGAAAAGCAGATGATATAATTTATTATTGTTCATATTGTTAATTTTACTAAGACTTAATTTTTTAAGACATAAAAAAACGAATATTTTGCAGAAATAGTTATATTTAAATATTGTAAAAAAATACGTACTGGGAAGAAAAGCGGATTCAGAAAAACATTGTGTAAACTTTTACAAACAAAAATGTAAGAGAATATTTATTTAATTTTATGAAATACCTTTATATATATATATATATTTGCTTTTCATTATTTATTAGAGCAAGGATTTCTGTGATGAGATTTTGAATTGCATTACGCATTTTTTTTGAAGCAAGCACACTTTTTAATTTTAACACATTTTTCTACGCAGGCACTTTTTAAATTTTTGTCCAATGCCGCAATTTTGAGCTTTTGCGACACATCGAAGAGTTGTGTCACTTTTCGAAACTTCTTAATTGAAAATTAATTCTCACTTCTATGTACATAACGGAGATCTAGAGTACAATTGTTTTACTAGGCCATCTCTTGTTCCTAATTGGAAAATTCTTTTCCCCAAAGCAGCTAGCTATATGTGGTTCAAAACTGACTGAAAGCAGCTAGAACCTGTTCAGAAAACTTTCGAGTGACGCATTTCATACTTTAACCATCAAGTAATCGTTATTCTATGGAATACCTAATTACTTCGCAGAATTCAATAATTTATATACTTTAACTGACTTGTCTAGTTATTCTATGAAATAACTAAATTATACACTGTAAGGTAACATATACATAAATTCCAAGTTAAGTGTAGTGAAGAGGTGTTGAGAAGAGTGCTACTATCTGACAAAAAACGTTATACGAGCCACTTCCAACATTTCCAACAAACTATGAAAAGCTAAAAAAATGTTACTTGGTATGAGATTGTTACGAAAACAGTACGTTTTTTATGCAATTCTTGGTAATGAAATTTTCAAAATAATGCAAGTAAACAAAAGCACAAACTCAGGTTTTATTGTTAGTAAATTGTTTACATGTTCACAATCAGTTAGGTTAGGTATAAATAAAAATAAGTAACTTGAAATATGTAATTCTAAATAATTATGAAACAATCAGATTTGTTTAATGTAGCTTTTACTTTTGTAGTTTTTACTAAATCATCTCATAATGAACAACGTTTTTTGAGAAACATATATTGATCCTAACCTACACCAACATATGAGAGCCAAATAATGTAAATGTGGAGAATTGTGTGTTGGTACAAATTCACAAAATTCAGCATATAATTCGGATCAGTTGCAGCTGAAATAAATTCACAGAATTTGCGTTTTGGCAGAGTATGGCAGTGTAGGTCAATAATTGCGCTTGAATTTTAGGTTGGTAACAATTAATGACATGCATAGAAATTGAAAAAAATATTTATGAAAGATAAACATTTTTTTTACTATCTTGAAAGTCATCAAACTTAGCATTGAATGAATCCTTCAAAATGGTCAATAAATTTTTAAATAACAAGGTGTGTCACAAAAAAACGAGACTAAGTGTGTAGCTTGAAAAAAGAGAGAATATTGCAACTGTTTTGTGACGTCATCTCACGTACCTCCTCTGTTCATGTGGCCAGTTTCGCCAAATTCGAACGCGCCAGTTGGGATTACTGCGTCATTGAGTGAACACAAGCAACAGCATTCTGCTGGAAAAATGTCGAATCAACATCAAGTGTCTTGTGAAAAATAAGAAATCAGCCCCGAAAATATTTCAAATATTAACCTAAGCTTATGGAAATAAAACTTGTGTGGTGCATATGGGTTTGAATGGTATACGAGGTTTTCAGGGGAAAGGACCGTGTGGAAAATGGTGAACCTTCTGGGTGTCCAAGGTCAGCGAGTACAGACCAAAACATAGCCAAACTTCATGATATGAGTGTGTTCCCACACACATCAGTGGTCAGACTGTTAATCAACGCTACTACATTGAAGTACTAAAAATACTTTGTAAAAAAGGGGGGGATGCCAAAATTGGGGAGTGATTAATGGCTGTTGTTGTCCCAAGACAATGCATCCGCTCACATAGCCCTAGATGTCAAGCAGTTTCAGAAACGTTATTGTGATGGAACATCCTCCTTATTCGTCTAATTTGGTCGAATGAGTTTTTTTATTTCCAGCAGTTCAATCTTCCTGAAAGGGAACCCATTTTACTTCAGTTGAAGAGGTTCAGGCAAAAACGGGAAATCTCCTAAGCGAACTTCCGAAAACCTCGTTCCAGAACTGTTACCAGAAATGGCAGTACCGAATGCAGATTTGTGTGAATGTTGAAGGTAAGTGCTTTGAAGGTGATTATGTCACGGAGAACTGATTCTGTAAGTACAAAGATTTGTTGGACCAGTCTCATTTTTTTTTGTGTCACACTCGTATAATAGCGCTGAGTATTCTTACATTTGGTATATAGTCCCTGCATTATGTGAAATGTGTTTATCTTTTTTTCTCCAAAATCGAGACAAAAAAGCACAAGTTTGTTCACAAAAGAAGACAAATGACCAACCAGGATAGGGAAAATACAATCTTTTGATTGTAATCGTAAGTTTGTCGTGTATTGTATTGTCAGGAACAAAACTGGCAGTTTTTTTTGTATTCAGTAAATATAAATAAATTTACTTTTTCAGTACTTTCGTGTTCAGTATACATTTTCGTACATTATACCTTCCCTATTTTAACATAAAATGCCTCGTTTCAATGATATTCTCCCAATTTCATGGCCCCTTTCAAAGGGTAGTTAAATCATGAGCTCCCGTCACTCTCATGGTCAATGCTAAAGTGTATTGAGAACTGTGCTATTTACTTTGTTGAAGTTCGCTTTAACATATGGTGATCATTACCATTGCCCTCAACCGGAACAAATCAATACTTTGTGAGATTAACATACGAATTTATGTATAGTAGGATATAGATTTTGCTTTAAACTATTTTACTATGTAATAGTGGTTATCTTTGATCTTTACTCTTCGGGTTCTAAAAGAAATTTTATCTCGATTTGGGAACTAAACTTTTATAAGAATAATTGTTTTTCTTAAGTAGGAGGGAGGGTTAAATCATTAAGATGTGTATTTTTCTCACACTCCAAAAGTTTACTAAGCAAACTGCAACCATTTATAGAATAAAAATGAGAATCAGTGAGGCAATTTGATGAATTTTTTCTAAAGTTTGAAAGATATCAAGAATAAAAAGTATTCTTATAATTATCAATGCAAAATATTTAACCAATGTTATGGATCAAAATTCTAGTTATTGTATATTGTGAATGCCTGTGGCGTAATATAACGATTAAAGTAAAAAAAACCTTTTAGTTATTTACGTTGTTAAAATTTTGAAACCTTATCGGACCAACTTTGCCTAGTACTTAATGAGATAAATCTAGTACAAATATCATGAAAAAAATCTAAAATATTTGCAAACTTTTAATAATTATAAATTTTAAGAAAAATTCTTTGACCGTTTGAATAATTAAAATAATATTTTTGAAACAAAGCCCGCAAGGACCGTTTCCAGGGTAAGACATTAACTGGGTAACTTTTTTATTACAGAATAACAAATGATTTCGTTAAATCTTTAGAGTATTCCTAGAGAAAATATATGAATTTCTTAATGAAGATACTGCAACTCTGCAGTTTTAGTGTCAATTTGATGTAATATTTGAAAATATAATCCATATAAGTGCCCCTATATTTTATGAACATAATTTTTTTGCGAAAAATGGGAACTCAAGATGACTAATTCAAATGTAAATGAAGATAATAAAATTAATTTTGTGAAGAAAAGTTATTAATCGTTTGAATTAAATTATCCATAATAAATCAGTAGAAAATCATTTTTCTAAGTAAAAATAATTTTTTACTGTTTACTTTTACAACCAATAATTTGACAATTATTGTTAAAGTGATGAGAAATTTAAAAATAATGATTATAAAAGCAAAAAAGGCAATAATGTGTACAAACACCACTACGCATTTATTAAAATTATAGAAATTTAAGTATGAAGCTATCGGCTCCGATGTCTTAAAGGTAGTGTGCCCACTCCGTAGGCCCAAGTTTGCGGGTTCGACCCGGTCTGGAATCGATAGACTTCCTGGACGCAAAAATAGAAGGTATGCATGTCATAGATTATGTGAGGGGTAAAAGATCCTTTGAGTATCAAATTGGCAGAACTAAATCACCACAATAATATTCGGCATCAAATGAGAGCTTAAATTAATTCAAGCTTGCAAATTTGATAGTGAGATCTGCTACTAGATGGTGATACCACTGAAATGGATCTCACATTTGGGGTCGCCGTGTTAGCAAAGGCTTAATTGCTAATATGCAGCCCACAGGGAAAAAACTTTAAAGGAAATACTGTAGAATGATATTAATATATAATACATAAATACAATTTCTTTCACTCATTATCCAAGCGATAACAATATTCCATTAAAGGATACGCAACATTTTCATTATATTCAATCAATAAACTCAAACACTCCCAAAACAAAGTAGCGTTTAGTAAACAATTTAAGTATTGCATCCACACAAACTATTTTAATTAAATACACTTTGAGAATTTGTGATAACAAATTTAGTTCAATTAGTTGCAGTTTGCTAAAGTTATTTGTATCGAACAATAGCTAATTAACTTTATTTCTAATTAAACTTCAAAGGATTAAAATTCAGTTTTGTTTCAGTTTGCTTTTTGAACTTATATTGAAGAAGATAGCGACAATTTGTTTTGCAATTAGCTGTACATTAGTCGTTCCATTTCCTTCTGTATCATTAAAAAAAAAAATAGCAATTTCGTGGGAATTCAAAATGAAATTAGTTTCATATTTTTGTTTTATTGTTTCAGTGTAAAACAACTTATTAAAATGCGCTCTTTATACATTTTAATGCATTTCACAAAAGTAAAAATAAACTAAAAATCTAAATAGGTGGGAAAAAGATTGAAATTTAAAAAACTAATATCGCTGCCACTTGTTTTTCTGTCTCTTCTAATATATGACGGAATAAAATATATCCTTTAATTTTAAAGTGCGTATTCCATTAAGTTTTTGTAGTGAATGTATGTGTGTGTATATACACCCCACACACACACCGCACACAAACACACACACATCTCTCTCCCTGTATATATATACACTCGCCTCCTAAAGTTAAGGAACAACATGTTTTTCGAAGCTCACCGTAAAAAAATGACAGTAACAATAAAATTTATATAGTTTATTTAAATGATAAAAGCGAACTTTATACAAATTTATGCAAAAACAATAGCTTTCAAATTTTTTTAATAGGAAAGAACAGATATATACAAGTGAGGGGAAAATATGCAGATATTAGGCTTTCGCAGATATTAGGCTTTTGTTGATTAACAACTTTTGTTAGCAGATTTGTTGACAATAGGCAGTGGGGTCTCGCAATGTCTGAGAGAAGCCGTTTGCCCGATTCGTTAAGGTGTAGAGCGGTCGGATGGATGGAAAAGGGGTTGTCACAGCCTGGTGCTGCTATTCGTCTTAATGTGTCTTGTAGTGTGGTCGACCGTCTCTTGAATCAATATCAAACCGAAGCATCTATGTCTAGAAGACATGTTCCTGGCCGATCACGAGCTACAACACCTACAAGAGACCATTTTATCACTCTTTCAGCCCGAAGGTGAAGAAGGATTTCTGTGCTGCAACTTGTTGCAGAACACTCTGTAGCATCAGGGAGAAGAATATCCGCTAGTACGGTGCGAAGGCGTCTTCACAATTCAGGGCTCTATGTAAGGCGACCAATTGTTTGTGTACCCCCCAAAAGACAACAGAGAAGGGCCCGCTTATCTTGGGCAAGAGAACACTTTTCCTGTACCAAACAGCGATGGGCTCCTGTACTCTTTACAAACGAGTCCGGATTCACACTGGAGAGCGATTCAGGACGTCTGCTCCTAGAGGGAACGAAGCACCAGATACCATCAATTCAACACTGTTAAAAGACACAGTTACCGAGGTGGTGGAATAATGGTTTGGGCAGGGAACTCACTCGGTGGTCACACTGACCTGCATGTGTTCCAGGGAGGAACTCTGAGAGGTGTAAGATATCGGGATGAGATCATTGCTCCATATGTCCGCTCATATGCAGGTGCAATTGGCAATGACTTCATTCTGATGGATGATAATGCACGACCTCACCGAGCTTTAATTGCTAAGGAATAACTTGAGAGTCTTGGTTTGGAGTGAATGGAATGACCAGCTAGATTTCCAGACTTAAATCCGATAGAGCACCTTTGGGACTGTCTTGGTAGACAGGTTGCTGCTGTAAGTCCTCCTCCAAGGTCTTTAGGAGAGCTGGAAAAAAGCTTACTGCGTGTCTGGTCTTCGCTTCCCATTTCGGTAAGTGTCAACTTAAATGGCAGCATTCAAATTCAACGTCGCCAATGCATTCAAGCTAGGGGTGGGCATATCCCTTATAAAAACTCATTTTTGTTAGGTTTCTATGAAATTTTACCACATAAAACTCTGATTATTATTTTCCCCAAGAATGAACTTTTCCAGCGAGATTGCCTATTTTGTTGTAAATCATTTTTGAATTTTTGTTATGTAAACTTCTATATTGCAGTCAATATATAATAGTTTTATGCACATGTCATCCAAATTTGGTGTTTCTACATTCATTCAAATAATGCGCACAAAACCGGTTGTTCCTTAACTTTTGGAGGCCAGTATATGTTTGTGTACACATATAAATATTCACACATCGACGCACCCACGCCAAATGTATAAGGATGTTTACATCACAACAATCAAAAAGGATCCTCTTACTTAATTTCGAATATGGAATTCATCAGTGAATAATTTCGAAGCAATGACCTAACCTTAAAATTACAATTCTGTTTTTTTTATGTCCATATCCAAAACTTCTACTCTGCATTCGAAATCTAAACTAAATGATGCTAAATTATAAATAACTGAAGACGCTATACAACTCAACCCCAAAGTAATTAGAGAGGGCATCAGTTTGAATTGTTGAGAGTTCGCACATTGTATGTTATGTGATGCAATGATGAACGAATTAAGAACTTAGAAGTTAAAAAGCCTCCATGTTCCTTCGAAAAATCACCGGTTGATTAATAAAGAAACACTGAAATATAAAAGAAAACTGTTTAAAGTTGAGAAGCCACCGGTTGTGAAAAGTCGTTTTTGATTATACAATTCCTCCCTCCTTAAATTCAGGTCGTTCGGAAATCCATAAAGTTTATTTACAGATTTTTTGTTACCTTCGAAATCTTTGTGTTGGCTTAAAAATATTTTTTTGGAGAAAGATTTTAAATTTGCAAATTTTAATCCATTTATGGATTGATGAATCCTATCACCTTTAAACATTTAAATGAAGTCTGTAATTTTTGTAAAATTATATAAATATACCAGGTGTGAGAGACAATTAAATTTCCGGACTGCGCATGCCCTAGCCTTTAGGCTTGGTGTGTAGGAGTGGGAATGTTATATAGTTGACCTTGATCTTTCCGTTTCTTGTGGCACGTTATTCCACCCCTCTACTAGTTCAGTTTGTTTTTCGCCCTTGTTTTAGAAATACGTTGTTTGTGTTTTGCACAAAGAGAAATCCTCGATGCTTCTTAAAACAATTCTTGGCGAACAAACGCATTACAGCGAGCATCCCCCGTTCTGACCAGGTCTCACACCATACGACTTCTATCTGTTTTTTAAGTGCAAAATGCATTAATAGGAACGCATTTTTGGTCTGTAGGAGAGGTGAACCTAAAAAGGACACATCAAATGAAGATGGCGACACCTAATGAGCCTCAGCACTGCTTTCAACGATGGAAAACTCGTATGCAGCTATGCATTGACGGGGAAGGGGAGTATGTTGATGGTAATTAAAATATATTTGTACATTGTTTTCAAAAAAGCTAATTTTTTAAAGACTTGTCCGGTTATTTATTTATCACAGTGATATGTCTAGGCCATATAATGTGTCTCTAAAATCCTTTATACGTTGAAATTTCAAAAAGGGTTTTAAGTTTAACGAGAGAAAAACAAATAAAATATTACACTTTCAACGAGATGCAACGTATTTTAAAATTACAAGTATTAGATTTATTGAAATTATAGTCATTCATGTATATTTCATTAAAAAAAATCAAGATTTCAAGAATTTATATAAATTCTCCTATATATTTAAATAGACAGAGAAGCTAACATGAAGTCTCGAAACTATTTTAGAGTTTTGAAACAGTTTGCAACAGCAATTATTATAAACATACTGAACTGAAAACGCAAATAAAGAATGGAAGCAATCTTATCAAGATAAAAGGGATTCGAATTAAGCTTAAAAATTGATGCAGGAATAACAACTTTTAATGTTCTGAAAGGTGCATAATACTCAGTGGCGTAACATACATTCCCGCAACCATCACACCAGGAGGGGGGTCTAGGATTCTAGAGGCTCATAGCCTGACTTAGCGGTATCCTTTGTTAGATCTGGCCTGGAGCCCAAAACCTGACTTTGCAGGTTAATACTCTTCTCTATTGATACTTTCATATTATTTTACTGACAGGTGTTACATCCACGTGTGATAGAAATAGGCCTAATTTTTCAACATGACTCTGCTTTTTTTACTATGTCGAAAATTTCTGCGGTTCGGGGAAAGTGGCACCATAAAGCAGCTTAACCCTAAATCTCTGGCCTAATTCAGCGTCAATGAGTGTGTGAATGAGTGTAGTGTTTAATTGCGCATAGTAACTCATAGTTACTATGCAATATACATAGTAACATCATCTCCATTATGTTCTTAAGGGAGATGTATAACGTTTTTTACAGTTATAAATATTAGTTATAAAATTACGCCTGAGTATTGTTCAAATAAGACTTGCATTTATAAAGAAAATACTCATTATTATTAACACTTTTGATAAAACTCCAATTGATTACTTTAAAAAACATTCACTAGTAGTCATTAAATAAAAAAAACATGTCTAATTACTAAGCTCAAGATATACTATCGTATTAATACGAACTAATATTCCATCAGATAATGTAATCCGATTACACTTATACCATAATAATTATTTGATTGTTACCCTTTACAACTCTTCAACACAAAAGCATTCGAAATTATCCTCATTTGATTACCATCACAGTTTTTGACGGTATTAGATAACAATCCTGCACTTATTCCATTTCTAAGCAATTAACCGATAGAACGAATGCAAATGAAACAACAATCTCAGAATTAATCAAGCAGTTAAGTGTATGGTAACTTATCAAAACGAAAATACGAGATTATGTAATTATATGCCGTAGCAAATATAGTTTCTCGCACTCTGTTAGGACTTACCTTATTAGAATAGCGACAAATACTACAATTTAATGAGATTAAGAAAAAGGTAGTGTTTCCAATGTCTGAATGAGTTCCGTTATACCAGTACTTAATTAATCAGCGATTTGCATCAGATTGCATTGATTTCGCTTAAAAACAATCATTGTAATTGAGTGTTATTAGAATTTTTTTTTATTAATTCATGTTGCTTCCTGAAACAAACGTTACGCAAAGAACTAAAATTCGATTTATCTTTAAATTGTATGCCTATTGTATTTTGGGTCACAATTATATTACCTTTCATTATCGACTGATTTTGTTTTACATACACTGTGTCTCATATAATTGCTTTATGTTTCTTAAATTCCATAAGAAATTGATTAAAATTTTATAAAAAAATTGCTATGATTAATATTTAACTCGGGAGTGGTCACGCGGGGCACAAATACACCCCAGGCTCACGAAATCGTCAATTCTGTGAAAATTATTTCTTTGATACCAATGACCTTGATAGTGTCCACCTTCATGACAATTTTCATGGGAACTAAAATGTAATTGTCACATATCTCCCTCTTTTTTGTGAATAACAATTTTTAAAAATTTTTTTTACAATGTTAAGGTACTTGGAGCGACTGAGTTCCCCTTACGACCACTTTAGTTCCAAAATATTTTCCTTCAACAGGCCACATTCTCCCCCTGTGAGACACTTTGTTGTCTTGATTGCTGTGTTGTATGACTTATGATTTATAAATGTAAATGAAATGTGCATTTGCAAATCTCAACTGGCTGAAGTTGTTAGAAAAATTCGAGAAATCTAGCACTTGTCTGTATGCTGCACTTGTCCGTATACGCTCACCAGGGCCAATTCTAGCTGGTGTGCAGCGCGTGCACTGCAAGTGGTTGGCCAAAGCAGGAGAAACGCCATAGACCGAATTTATTTTTATCAATCAATCAAAAATTTTACCAAAATAAAACTTATAACAAGCCGAATAAATATGCTGAATCTTAAATAGTCATTGAGAAATCAAAATAATAATTTCCCGATAGCATATAATGTCAGTGAACAGTGTGTTGGTCCATTGTCCATTAATTTCTACCCTTTACACATATCGTACATTTGATAGCAAAATTCGTGGCAGACCCGGTAATACAGTAATCGAAAAGGTTTTCTTTCTTAGCGGCATTGGCGAAGCACTTTGGATTGATGATAAACAAATGCGCCTCTATAGTGAGTTTGCCGGAAGTTGCTTTATAGAAATATCTAATATGGTTTAATTTATAACAGCCTTATTTAGAAAAACAATAATTTAATTTAATTATAGCCTTACAATTTTGAAAATTAAAATAGAGGAAAGAAGTGATTTTTGTGAATATTTGCATTATTATTAATGTTTTACTTTTCTACTCTTATGCAAGTAGATGAGTTTGTGATAGCGGTTGGTTCCCTCTTACATCCGAACCCTCTTGTCTACCTGTAAACCCGGCTAGATGTGTGGGAGGAACAGAATAATCCACAGACATGTTTGCAATCTAATTAATTTATTAATGCTTATTATCAATCAGACACAATACAATTCTAATCAAGGTAGCTGATATATAGTAGAGCGTGGAGGTGAGATTCTATAACACGGGGATACTACTACAGACCCTCAACTGAATCTAAGGCAGCTTAAATACGCTCAAATATAACTACGTCGCACACGAATAAACTAGCTTCTACTTAATCAAACGCACAGTACTTGAACCTTTTATGCATCTGATCCTACACTGGAAACTTGCAGGTGCTCTCTTCGGCTTCTACAATGTCGTTGGCTCCACTCTCTGTAATCTTTAACTAACTCCACTCCTTTTCAATCTTCAACTAACAACTAATTCTCAAACTTTATGTTAACTCCTACTTGCCCCCTCCGACGTATCAACTTCAGCGTGGCAACAACAACGTGCCAACCACTTACTGCCAACTCGCGAAAAAACAATTTATATAATATACCTCATTTACATAATCACGTTTCCTTACTGGATGAAGGTTGGTTGAATTAAATATTTTCCTTAAAGAGATAAGAGGGGATAAGTGGAACCGCGTATAGATCCGTCACAAGTTTATAACGTCAACGTTAAGTATTAGTAAAAAAATAAAAAAAAATTCTTAAGGGTGATACATTAGGCCTTTGTAGGTGGGCAGCCGATACTCTAGGATCGGTCCTGACGCTCATAAAAGTTTTTTTAAAAAAACTATATAAGCTACTTTTATTAAGGTATCTGTACACCTTCGAAGAAAATTTTTGAAAAACTGTAATATTTGCTATTAAAATATTTTTTACTGATGAAACATAACTTAAAACTATAAAAAATACATTTAATATTTTACTTATAGCACAAAAAAAATTTAGAGAGAAAAACATAGTGAAAATTGTAATTAAATTCATTGTTAGAATAACGCACATAACTCAAATGAAAACAAAAATATCACTTTTCTGTAAATTTGATGTTGATCATAATAACATTTTTAGGGCTGGTACTATTTTCCTAATGATAATCAAATTATTGCAATTTTTATCAAGGTTCGAGTACAAGAACATTGAAAAATCACTAAAAAATTATTACGAGACATGATATACACCTTAGTTACTATAAACATATCAACTCTATAATCATGGAAATGGTAGGGGTTGTTTAAATCTAAAAAATAAATGTACTTGTAAAATTTAAACTAATTTGGTTCACAACTCTTTCTGATATTTACGTTGTCAGATGGCAATACGTTAAAAAAATGCATTTTGAGATAAATCAGAAATAAACTTTAAACTGCAATTTTTAATATTAAACACAATTAGATATGCTTAAAATGCCCCTGATTTATAAATAATACCCTCTTTACTCTCTAAAATATTGATTTTTTCCCCTGGTTGCTTTTAAAATTTTTCTACGCTGCTTTACATTTGGTGTTGAATGACGTTCTGCATCGTTAATTCTATTAACGTCAAGATATTTGTACAATTTTAAAGTAAAATAACCAGGAGTTATATTAAGTTTTTTTTAAATGTCAACACAACCCTTGTACCCATCATTAAATTGTATAACAGCATCCAATGCACCAGATTTTAAAGTTTTGAGGCATACAAAAACTTCTTTCGGTACTTTCTGCCCTATAATGCCATTTAAACACTCATTTGAGTTTTGCATTTTGCCATGCAGGCATTTAGTAAGTAGTTCTTTGGTACATAATTCTAAATATGTAGGCTTAATCATGTTTAAAACTTCATTAGGTTTTTGGCCACAAGATAGTGCTCTCTGGTAGTAGCACCAACTATCTTTTCCGATGGGACACTGTCCATACATGGGTTTCTTGGCAATGAAACAGGGCCGCAATAACATTTTGTTGAAGACCGGAGAGGTTTCCAACATTGCTACGAACAGCAATCCCATAATAATTTTGCAATCGGTCAATAAAAGAGTCGGTGAGTTTGCATTTACCAGACAGATTTTTATTTTTTGATTTTAGTTTGCGCAATCTCGCACCTACTCTCTTTTGAACATGACACTATTTTGTGACACTATCTTTACCAGAAGTATCTTTGACACTGATAAAGCCCTTAGAATCCCCGTCACCATAATATTCTGCATATTTAAGGCCTCTCTTCACAATAGAACGTTGGAAGATTCTAGTTGCACCAACAACTTCCATTTTTAACGCAGAACCTTGAAAATTGCTATGACATACGTGATCTGCTGCAAAAATTTCCGATTCAATGCCTTTAGGCATTTTAGAAATCTTTCTGCAGATGGGGCAATATCATTACATTATTTCATTGTCCACTACTTTACCAGTGTCAACTGACAAAGCTTCGACACACCCATTCATGGCAGTGTAACCCCTACGCTGCCATGTTCCGTCAACTGAAACACCACAATCAACTATTTTATTTTTAGAAGGATGTAGCACACTAACAGTTCAGAAGCTGCTTTTTGCATTGATAGTTCACTAACTTCTGAAATCACAGACATGAGTTTGTTCTCATGATTAGTGTACGCAGTTTTACTGAGCCTGGGTAAATTTAACGTACCACATAATTTAAACCCAGCAGAAAAACCTTTACCAATTTGTCTCATACCATAAGCAAATCTTGTATTTATTTCAGAACAGTTTAAAGTTTTCTTTGAACTAGAAAACCCTGAGTAAAAGTTACAATGTTTACACCTTATAACAAAATTTGAGCACAAACTATACCTTTAATCCTCAGAAAGCAGTAAGTTTTCTTCGAAATATCTTGGGCAACAAAATTGTAAGAAGACACTTAAGAGGACATCAGTATATATAATTTCATTTCCTGTAAGTATTCCATGCTCATATTCTGCCATTTCTTCATCAAAAACAGCAGGCATTTTGATCTTTGAAGAACTGGCGTTGGTGGATATTGAGTTACAATTTTTGGAATCTTTATTAGCAGATTCCTTAGCACGAAATTGTCGTTTTCTCTTGGGACTAATTCTACGTTTTAAATTTCCTATTTTAATTGGAAAAAAATTAAAATTTTCAGTAATCAAAAGGGATTTAACAGAAATTTCTAAAGTGCTGCGCAATCATAAGCAAATGTAAACAAACAATAACACACTCTCTTTTCCTGCCAGATTCTGGATAAAAATATTAGCAAAAACCTGTTGCCAATTATATTTTTGAAGATTCTGAAAACTCAAATTCATATTTTAAAGTGTATAAATTTTCTACTATTGCATATTTATAAACCATACTTTATAAAATAAAAATATAAACAAAGATTTTTTTCAACTTCCGGAATATAGACTTGTACTTCCGGTTTCAAAAAGTAGCTACCGAGTAAAATTCAAATCCCCATAACTTAAGTTCTAAATTAGATAGAAACAAAATTTAAACACCATTTTAAAGAAAAAAGTTCAAATTGTAAAATAAAATCAAAATTCAAAAATTGAAAATTTCGGCAAAAATGACGTTTTGAAGGTGTACGGATATTTTAAATGAGGATGTTTAGTAACGAAAGATTGCTTATTAGGCGTCCAAACTGCACTAATGCTATTTAATATTCAAAAGGAAAGACTTCAATACAGAAAATCAATGGTCACGCAACATTGATGCTTTAATATTTGAAATTATTATTAATTTAATATTATTACCTCACTATATATAAATATATATATAAAACATGGTCAAAGAAAAAATTATCTTTTTTACAACACATGACATTTAACACAATTAAAATCGAAGATTATTGTATCAAATAAGAAGAAGGAATTCATAAATTGGCTGTCAACTTAATATCTGAAAACCTTTTACTTACAGCAAGTCTTGGGATCTTTTTGAAACATTTATCCTACCATAAATTGTGACCAAAATTCCAAAGAGATCTGAAGACATGCTAAATTTTGTACTGAGGTATATATATATATATATTTATATATAAACGCAAATCCAATACCAAAACACATTTTCTACTAAAGAACGTTTTCTTTGCATCATGTTAAAGTAATTCAGAAATCATTCATGTTTGGAAACCTGTTTATCCAAAGCATCATTTTTGGACAAACAGGTTTCATTGGAATAAGCACACTGGTATAGCAGAATTTTTTCTGGTGAGGGCAGCGATTTTAACTCATTTTTCAATAAGAATACAAATGCACTTATTTTTAAACAGTGAGAAATAAGTAATTTATAACATTTCTAAGTTTTTATTTTAAGCATTTATCTTACCTTAAATGTAAATCTAAAGTTGAATTTGTTTCTTTATTGCACTGATTTTGAAATTACATATTATTTTTTTTATTTTTTCTTAAACGGCTTTGGAATAAAGTGGAATGTATCTCTCTTTTATTTATACAAACCTCTTATGCAAATAAAAGAGTAAAGAATTCCCCTCTTTTATTTATACTTGTTTTATATGGGTTTTCGATGAGCGTATCTACCAAATAAAAAAACAAAGTTGCATTCATTTTCCAATCAAATACTAAAACAATTAAGCTTTTGATCTGAAAGAGCAATGACTTTGAGAAAGTGCTTATTTTTTTACTCATTGCACTTGATATCTCTTACATCCAATATTAAATCAGGGTAGTAACGAATTTCTTTTCCAACTGAAGTAGGTCTTGATCGAATAATAAAGCTTTAGGCAATGAGTCTAGAAAATGTATTGTAATAAGACAAACTATTAACGAAATCTTTTTAATTAAAGTTTTTAACGAAATGTTGCTTATGTATATGATATTAATACTATAAAATAACGTATACAATGTAAATAATAACATCTATTCGTCATTAATATATTATCCATTTATATGGATAAGCTATATTGGATACATTGTTAAGGATTTAACATTAAAATTATTATATTTGTAATTGTTTTAAAATCTTATTCATGAGTATGCAATTAATAATTTAATATAAACTAAACAGTTAAATGCTATCCTTTTTATATTAAAACAAAGGAATAAAAATATTCTAAGTCGGCACACATTTATATTTTTCTCTTGAGTAAAAAAATAAAATTACTTTTTGTAAAGTATTTGTTAAAAAATTTATTAATGGAGTAGGTTTCTTCGTCAGAAAACTCAGAAAATATAATTTTTTAATAAATCGTAACGAACAATTGCTAAAAAGAAAATTATGAATAAGAATAAACAAACAATAATGTATTGAATAAATCTTGACAAAACAAGTTATATTAATGCAAAGAACTACTTAACCACAGCTTTTTACCACGGCATTCTGAAAACTGATTCACAATAAATAAGACAGGTGGAGGGAGCTCGTGGGAAATGGCGTTAGGTTCGACGCAATGCAGAAACAAGAAACGTTGTATTTCCCCTTTTTTCCAGGGAGTTATCGGGATTGGGAAATGGAAAGAAGATTGTCTGAGGGAGAGATACCCTTAAGTTCGCAGAGCAGTGGTATTGAGTATGCTAACATTTGTTTCATCTTGCAGTCTAGAAAAACCGAAGAGTAAATTTACAACTAAAGTTAGATCTGCATTTTGATTCAACGAAGAGACAATGTCTAGAAATTTTTACATGTGAAGTAATAGTTTTGGCTTGATATTTTTACTTACTTTTTATTGATTTATAAAATAAGAATATAATTGCTTTTATAATTAATGGACTAATGTAAATACTTTGTTATTTTTAAATTTTTTTTTTATTTTACTACTTTATACTCAGAGAATATAAATTTGTTTCAGATTATAGATGAAATTTTATTTGAGATTCACGGTCTGTAAGTAAAATTAGTTATTGAATTTAGTCTCCTTTTAGGATAATACAAACAATATTCTTTTTTGAATTTTTTAGAGTTCATTAAAGCTCTTAGAGGACAGTATTAGTTTTGGATGGTTATAATCTATCAAAATTCTATGGATTAGAAATGAAAAGATTTTTAATGCACACTACCGCAGTGCTTCTCAAACTTTCAATAATTGCGACTCAATATTCAATCATAATTTTTATATATTCACCATATATAAAAATGTATTGAATTCAATAATACTATACTTTGATGCAAAAGATACAATACGACTTTAACTTCTTAAATCCATCAGCGTATAAAAACGTCTCACTCAGTCAAAGTGTTATTTTTCTCTGACGTATATATACGTCTTTCCGAAATACGATCTTTTTTGTGAACTGCTATCTATAAAATTATTCCGGAGACTTTGGAATGCAATAAAAGGACCTTTACAGTGTGTGTTTGCGAATGATTTAATTATTTCGGAGGATTTGCTTACATATTCCATTTCTTCCTCCCTCCCCCCAATACCTATACATCACATACTCACGCCTTCTTGGAGAACAGTGGCATTAGGGAGTGAATCGCCTTACTTTTAATCGACAGTAAAGGTATTAATTATACAAACCGTACAAATTATCAAGATAAGTGTTAATTTTTGTATATAATTTTATATATGACAAGACCACGGGGGTCCATATTAAACTTGTTCTTATTTTAGTATTATTTAATTAATTATGAATTACACTGTACAGTACTAATACATTGATAAGTGTATTATATCAGTGTAAATGTGAATTTATTTTTTATTATATCAGGATGTATTTTAATTTACTTGTTTAATTTCAGTAAAGTGGTAATTTTTTAAAAAAATGTTTGGTATTCGATTTTTCAATACGCTCGCGCCTTTTTGGGGAGTTATCACGCCCCCCCCCTCCAATGGGGGCGTGCCCCACAGTTTGAGAAACGCTGCACTACCGTACAGAAACTATGAACTAGTGTGTATATGGGGCTCGGAGTCATGTTCATCACAGTAAACAACAAACTACAGTACTGGTCATGCACGAATAACTATACTATACCAGATAATGTCCTACAGCAGTGCTTCCCAAACTTTCAATATTTGCGACTCAATTATCGGTCATAATTTTTATTGTGTTCTCCTTCTTGCAATAACAATGTATTGAATGCAATTAAGCTACTATACAATACGATTTTAATTATAAAAAGTACAAAACACATTAAGCTAATTATTTTTTGTATATAATTTTGTATATGACAAGCCCAAGGGAGACACTTGTAAGTACTAAACTTATTTTTAATTGAATATTAGTAAATTAATTATCACAAAAACTTTGTGCTGTACTGATACATTTATAAGTGTTGTATATTATATCAGTGTGAATGTGTATTTCATTTCTTTTTTTTTTCCAGAACATATTTTGTTTTGCTTCCTGTAACTAAATTGATAATTATTTTTTTAAATCTTTTATTTTCGATTTTTCGATATGTTCAAGCCCCCCACGTAAGGTTATCACGCCCCCCCCAGTATGAGAAACGCTGTTCTACAGACGAGGAGGGACAGGCGATAGTCAGCTGGGAAAAAGAAGACATATGCAATAAAATACAGGACGATCGTATTTTACCATGAACAAGCGTAGTAGTCTATTAGTACGGTAACCATTAACACCTAGTTCATGGAGACAACGTCTTCTGTAGTGACGAAATCTCATGAACTGAACAAATAAGCAATAGGATAGAACACTCATTAAGGGTGACAGCATACTTAGTCTTATTGACTCTATAGACGCATACACATCTAAAGAGAACAGAGAACATACAGAAACTGTTTTAACAGCAGTTTTGAGACAGCTGAATTACTTTACCGAGAGGTACCATAGTCTTTATTTGCATTGACCTTGACATTTTCCATTAAATTTAGCCTCCAATGTATGCTATTGTATTGGGGCTTCTTCCTCACAAGCGTTTTTTCAATGCGCTTTGGATATTTACCTCTTTCTATTCGACATGGCTACGCCTCATAAAACAGTGACAGTCAAAGACATGTCGTAGTGGACTCATGGTTTGTACGGCAAGTTCTCCAGATCTAAATACAACTGAACACGTATTGGACACTTTAGGGCAGGGGTGGGCAGACTTTTCCACGGTATGGGCTACTTCTAATTTTTCAATGTGTTGCGGGCCATCCAGTCTCCAGTTTAGCTGCCCTCGGTGTTCAACAAATATGTTTCTTTCAGTAGGCACGTCTTAAGTCTTAGTAAAGATGGTCACCCCAAAATGTCTTGGTAGTCCACCTGTCGATCACGATCGAATTAATGCTCAATCCTGCTCTAGGGAGACGTTTTGCAGTACATCTTCTACTGCCAACAAACAGAGTTGTGTTGGATTGTAATGCTTAACTGACTATAATGCTTACACAGTTCGTTGAAAATTCGTTACTCAGTATGGAGAGATGATGCACATCCTGCATAACAGTCAGTGGTGATCCTATCCACTACTAAAGACTGGATTGTTTATTTCTCAAAGCAATTCTAAAGTTTATTGGTCCATAAATAAGCATAGACAATTTTTTCTAAGTGTGTGATTTAATATTTGGCAATATTTTAATGTGTTTCATATTTAATTATTTAAGTTACAATTATAAAATACAGGAAACAGAATAAATCTGAAATTAAAGCTTTTAAAAGTTTTATGTATATTTAAACGTAATAAGCGTACAACTCTTTCCTTTACTTTATAACTGTAGTTCAATTTAATATTTTTTACTATCCACTCTTTAAAAAAATTAATTTAAAAAAATGGAAATTATTTGGTGTTAAAACTTTCAGTTAGAGTTTGATATTTTTCATCGAGACTATTTTCTTAATTATCTTTATACGCATTTAAAACTAAGGTTTTCTATTTTGAATCCTTTAAACGTAATTTTAAGAGTTAAATTAAAAATTTTAAATGAAATTTAATCATTTTTCCGATATGAATGAAATTTAAATCATATCACAATAAACAATGACATTAAAAATTTTGTAAATTAACATATTTCCATACCTTATGTTACATACATTACAAGCAGAAGTTTTAAATATTTCATAAATAAACATATATTTAACAACGAAACAAATGGAAGATAAAGTAATGCTGATAGGGATTCCCTCCACTTTAGTTCTATGTTTTATTAAACGCCACACCTTAATAAGTTTTAGATGTCTTACTTTGTTTCTCTATTCATGAGATGCACATTTAATATCTTTTTATGTTAAACTTAGTCATTATCACACAAAGAATGAACGTCCTCATATTATTAAAGAATTTTTCATATCATGTTCGAAAAGTATAAAAGGTGAATCGAAGAATAATATCTTTATGTTAACAGTCATTTATTTTAGCAGTTTCCCAAAGTTGTCTGCGTGAAGAAAATACTAGACAAAAAGTGGATGATAATTTTACCTTCGACAATGAGGTGGGTGTGACGTGAGCTCGAACCTAGTGTCGCTGAAGACCCGCCGTGTAGAGGTACTAATGCACTTTTAATCTGTCGGCACTCAAGCGTCCTCCTGTTGGTGTAGCATGAACGTCAGAATAGAGGGGGAGGGCACTTCAGGTATTGTCCTAGTCACTTCACCATGGTTCAAAATAACGAGGCCATCTCCAAAAGTGCTTTTGTAGCTGAATAGGGCGACGTTAATATTGTCTCACTTACTCGACAATGAGGTGATCAGCGAAGTTGGTGTTGTTACCAATGTATTTAATTTGCAGGTATTAACCTGAGTGACTTTACCTTATAAGAGCATAACAAAGATTACACAGTAAATTTATTAACTCGATATATTACAATCATGGACAAAAAAATTAGCGCACCAAGAAAAAATTGCGGGACCGTAACGAAAATTGGCATAAAGCTACATTTTCGAGAGATATGCAAACGATTAAAAATGCAGCGTGATTGCGCATTACGTATAGCCAGTAGAGGGCGTTTAACGTCGTTCTCCGTGGAGTATAAAACAGGTAACCAAATCTTGTTTGAGTGTGCTGAATTGTTTACAAAGGAAATTGTGAGGCAGACATGCCATTACGCCATTTTCGAAGACAATATGAGCAGCTGTCGCAGTTTGACAGGAGGAGAATCATCGGTATGATGGAAGCAGCTAGTCGAGTAGCATATGAATTAGGCCGCTCTGATGGTGTTGTGAGGAGGTGTTGAAACCAGTGCATCCGAGAGATGTCATTTACTCGAAGACCAGGCTCAGGACGCCCTCGACAGACCAGTCATCTAGAAGACCGCCACATTGTAAGAAATGCACGCGTAGAACCCACTTCTTCATCGGCCGCCCTCCAGGCACAGGTAGCACCTTCACTAGGGACCCCTATGTCTTCTCGAACCATACGAAGGCGCCTGGCTGAAGGACATTTAGAATCACGACGCCCATTACATGTGCTGCCCTTGACGCCCACCCATCGACGCCTCCTGTTTGGAGTGGTGCCGCGCATGAGGAAACTGAGCTGCAGAGGAATGGAACTAGGTCGTCTTTAGCGACGAATCCAGATTCAATCCCAGAAGTGACGACAATCGCGTTCGTGTGTGGAGACCCCGTGGTGAACGCCTCAATCCTGCCTTTGCTTTACAGCGACACTCCGCTCCCACAGCTGGTGTGATGATATGGGGTTCCATTGCCTACAATACACGGTCACCCCCAGTATTGATCCGTGGCACCATGACTGCCCAGCAGTATGTCCATGACATTTTGCAACCACATGGGTTGCCACTCATGCAACGACTACCAGGAGCCATTTTTCAACAAGACAATGCTCGGCCTCACACGGCAAGTGTGTCACAAGACTGTTTCCACACTGTTACTACCCTTTCTTGGCCTTCCAGATCGCCAGAATTGTCTCCAATCAAGCATATCTGGGATCATTTGGGACGGCAAGTTCGGCATCCCACAAGTTTGAATGAACTAGAGGCAAGGTTACAGCAAATATGGAACGAAATGTCTCAAGACATCCTACATAACTGGTATGCCTCAAAGTCCGATCGTATCGCATCGTACATTCGTGTTAGAGGGGGTTCAACAGGGTATTAAATCCTCCGTACTTTTGCCTTTTTCTCTGAAATAAATGATCTTTTTTCTTTGATTTTCTAATCATTTACTTATATCAAAGTAATTATTATGTATGTAAAACTTCGTTTCTTTTTGACGATTCCTTCTTTGTGCGCTAATTTGTTTTGTCTATGAGTGTATACATTCTTATATTTTTCAAGTACAGTGAAATATGTTTAATGCGAAAACGCTTAAGACGAAGTATTGGTTAGCATGAAAAAATACAACGTAAGGACAAACACTATGTTTTTTTCATGTAGTTTTTTCCCCCTCTTTATAATTGAAACGAAATCGGCTAACACGAAAAGATTTCCCTTCTGGTAATGAACAGAATACTTAAAACATGAGCTGCGCAGGTGAGATTTAAGAGGGTGCAAAATGAAAGAGAAGTAGTTTTATATATTTCGCAGAAAGGTGGCTAACTTGGCTTTGAAATA
The DNA here is from genome assembly GCA_019973975.1 of Trichonephila clavata. Taxonomy (NCBI): domain Eukaryota; kingdom Metazoa; phylum Arthropoda; class Arachnida; order Araneae; family Nephilidae; genus Trichonephila; species Trichonephila clavata. The sequence goes on along the minus strand of BMAO01015536.1, from coordinate 16,586 downwards.
CCCTCAAAATATCCTGTGACACGAGTCAGTTTTGCTTATCAAAGCTACTTCCACCCTTCACCCCCACAAACGCCACACAGAAGCATTTCACCTCTCATAAGTTGGCATTGGTGTTCGGTGACGAGTAGATCACAATGTGAGTAAAAATCAGTGAGCTCGCTTGCTTTTTTTTTCCTATTTTACAAGAATTTTTTTATGACCACTATAGCAAAAAGCTCAGGGGGAAAGAAAACTGTTATTTTGTTTAAAATGAAGATGGATCAACTTAAAGCTGTTGATCAAAAGCAGAAAACGAAAACGGGAATCTGCAATAAATTTTGGTATTGCTAACTTTACATTATCAGCAGTTCTTTAAATAGGTAACACAAAAAAATTAAAGTCAATTCCTACTTAGGTCAACAAAAAAAATGTTTTTAGTCTATTAAAAATTAATTAATGAATTAATATTTTGAAGAAACTGTTTTTACATCAAGTGTCTGTCATCCTCTACAAGTTTCAAAAAATGTATTTGAACTGGAGTGGATGAATAAAAAAATAAGTTTTTGAAGCAGAGTGAAAATTCTTTAGAAAAATCTGTCGCAACTAGTTCTAACTTCGTCGGAAATAACACATAATAAATTTTAAAAAAAAATCAAATACACTTTCTGAATTAATATTTGAAAATACTGCATTTGCATCCAGTGCCATCCACTACAAGCTTAAAAAACGTATCTGAACTTGAGCGAATAAATAAAAAGTATTTTATTAATGATTGAATATATGAACTATATATATATATATATAGGGAGAGAGTGAACTAATAGTAGGAATTGAAAAAGAGAGCAAATTACGGAAATGTTTGAATGGAGTAAGTTGGAGCCAGAGCGAAAAAGAATGAGAATGACCAAGCATGAGAATTTTAAGACGACTTTACTTGTTTAGTTCAAATAAACAAGATTTCAAAATGCTTCCATATACCATTACCTTTAATTTATAATATATATATTTCGGTCATCCAGTTTGGTGTTAAAAGGTTTTCACTGTATACCAATGATATTGTATCAAGAATATTTATAGTACTACACCACGTCTGATATTGAATATTTTTTGGGGAAAATGTACTACATACAAAATAAAATTACGCGAAAACTTATTTACACAATTGAGTTGTATGTTGTTTGAACGAGTCTTGGGGATCTTTTATTACATAATCAGCAAACCACTAAGAAGGGCATATCGCTGTTCTAGTGCGTTTTGCGCATTCTTCAATTATAGCCTCTTCATTATACACTTCTTGAAAATTATTCAGCTCATCAGCTCCATTGTTTGGAAATAACTGCAAGCGGTATAATCCAGCTGCTTAACGATGAAGGGTAAATTCCGAAATCAACAATTTGTTGGCTCAACATTATAAGGGTGTAGTTTATCTGAAAAGTGAGCAGCTAGTTATGATATGTGGAGGAAAGTATAAGGTTAAAAGAGGTTATATTTCATAGAGAAATGCTATTTTTTTTTTGTTGAATTCTGGAATATTTTGGCAACAGGGAACATAAATAAAGAAGGGTTATTATTTTATATTTTCCCTTAATTTAATTTAATGATACATTTTTAAAGAATAACTAAGAAAACGCTTTTCAATATTTTGAATGGCATCTTCCAAAAAGAATTTATTTTTAAGTATGAAACAAAGAAAGACCTTGAAACATTTTACGTATGATATAACAAAATATTATGATATTTAACAAAATACTGACATTTTATAATTTAGCCCTACTTTTGTTTTGCACATTTTATAATTTTATTTCTTAACGTGTTTTAATTGTTACACGTCCTTAAATCCGATATACTGAAACTGTGTGCACGAAAACTATTGGGTATAAAGAAAATTCTGCCGTTTTTGAACACGTGCACTTTTACGCGTTGTCGATCCTAAGCAAGAATTCGAATCTGACTTCAACCGGCATGAACAGTTAGATTAATATACTATTGATGATTTATAAACATTTTCTCGCCTTTTAGTTAGCGTTTTTAAACTTGTAAAACTGTCAACGTGAATGAAGATAAAGTGCACTTAAGACATTGCATGTTGTTTGAGTTCCAAAAAGGGAATAACGCGATGGAGTAAAAAGAAACTTGTGTGACGTGTTTGTAAAGGAAGCTGTAACAGCTCGAACATGTCAAAGATGGCTTGGGAAACTTTGCTTGAATGATTTTTTTCTTTGAAAGATCAGGAATGCTTTAGTTGTCAATGACAACTAAAGCAAGTGCTATGCAATATGATCAGGACAAATCCCAAGTTAACTTCCACAGAAGTGAGCTTCAAGCTTGGAATTAATCAGACTATTGCTTTGGAATACATAAAAGGCTTAATTTCGTCTCAAAACTCTACGTTTGGGTGTCGCATGAATTAAGTGAAAAAAATAATGGTCACAATTATATACGATATGTTCTTAAAATCTTACTTGTCACAAGAGTGAACCCTTTTTGGACCATTTAGTGACTGGGGATGAAAAGTGGATAGTGTATAAACACCTGGTTAGAAAAAGCGTATGTTTACAAAGGGAAGACACCACCCTCCACATTCAAAGTCGGCGAGCATCAGAAGAAGGCTATGTAGAGTTGCTGGTGATATAGCAAGGGTACAATGCACTATGAGTTGCTGAAAGAAAAGGAAACGATCATTACTGCTACTGTTCGCAACTTGATGTTTTGAACAAAAAATTCAATATGGAAGGTCATCTTTGAACAAAAGAAAGGGTGTGATTCTGTATCACGACAACGCTCGACTGCACGTGGTAAGAAACACCGTATAAAAACTTGAAGAGTTGGGTTGGGAAACTATCTCAACAAGCATATACTCCTGATATTGCACCATCTGACTATCCCTTGTTCATGTCGCTGCTAAACTTTCTTAATGGAAATGAATATGTAAATTATGAGAGTGCCTAAATGGCAGTGGAAGTATACTTTGCCTCCAAACCATGGGGTTAAATAAGCCGTCAGAACGCAGACAGAAAGTTGTAACTTACAAATGACGTTATATTTTAGATTAAATTTTAAATAAAAAGTTAAAAAATCATTTTTTTCTATCGTTAGAAAAAGAAACGACAGAACTTTTCCTTAACCCCAATGGTTTATTTTCAAAATAGATTTAAAAAATATTGCTAAAAACTAAATTCACTTTGAGAATACATAAAATGACCCATGAGACATGAGAATTCTATGTTTCGAGTGCGTTTTTGCTTTTAGAACTTTTAGTTTCAAAACAAATTGTATCAAAATTCTGAAACCCCTCACTGACACCTCAAAACTGCTCAAATATTCCATCTCTTCTTTCCCTCCGGTAGATATTTCACCGAGAGCAAAGTTTTGGTGTGAAAAAAAATATGTATCTCGAATTACTCTTTTGGGGAAAAGAGATTTGAGTTTTCAGGGGTGCATTAGGGTAGACACGACAAAAACATTTCTTATTCATCTAAAGTTCAACCAGACAGAAATATCGTGAAGTCCTACATTTTATCTTTGGATGAAATGTTTTCCCCTTCTTAAGTATGCTTTTTGGGTTTCCCTGGAGTGAAATCTAACATCTAGTATAAATGCTGTTTGAGAGAAATTCGTCTATTTTTAAGTGTTTTAAATTCATGAATGGAATGGTAACTTAAATAGAGCTGTAGTACTATATATTCAAAGAATCATTTACTTTTCTGATGTGACTGTTTAAATATAAATGTTCTACTCTGTTTTTTTTAAAAATATTTTCGCCCCTGTAATAATTAATTATATGCATATATTATTGATTTTAATATGCAAAATAAAATTGCATCAACTTTATTTGTGAGATAATATATTATTTATAAATATTTCACACAAAAATATTAAAGAATAACGAAGAAATATAATCTAGGCACTTGTGTGTAAACTAAAATTGTTTCGGTATAGATGATTTTAAAATGCTTTAATTTATTTAATAAATGAATACGTAGAAATTCAGCGACAAATTATTCAAATATTTTGTTTCCAGTAAGGAAACCATTATAATAAACGTAAAATACAATTTTTTTTAAACTTGACAGTATGCAAATATAGCCTAAAAGAATATAGAATTTAAAAAGTACGATGACAAAATAGCTGTACCATACGGATTTCATATAAAAGTGGAAATTAAAAGAATAAAAAGTTTTAGAGAATTTTGAATGAACTTTTTTGGGAGAATTCCTGAAAGCTCTTTCGATATTTTGCTTTGAATTTTTACTACATTGACAATCAAACCAGTCTGCTGTGTTTGGATATCTCATCAATAAAATGTTCTTAAAATTGTAAAAAAAAAGTTATTCTAAAGAGCACTTTATTTGCTTAACGAATAAAAAACATTTTTCAAGTGTATGGATACAATTTTGGATATTAGGAATGTATATGTCTTCAAACCCAGTTTAAAATAGCTAACAGATTTTTTCTCAAAAACTTATTGAATAGCTCAATGCCAGTTTTTTGAGAAAAAAAATTACCAATTTCTCTATTTCGGAATGTAAAACCTTTATAAGTTATTTTAATAACCCCGGGCCCTTAAAGATGGAAATGGTTCCTCTTCAGGTTTCTCTTTTGAATATTTATGCTCATGGGAAAGTGAACTCAATTTAATGTTTATCTTGTCTTCAAAAAAAATGTTTAATCTTTCCCCCAAAAATATTCGTATTTTAACAAAAGGGAAGAACTAATATCTATTAAATACAAATTTATCTTCTATCTATTTATATGCTGGTTAGTTTAAATATTTAGTTTAAACTTAATATATGAAAGGAAAAACAATCTATAGATTTTAAGTACTCTTTTTTTAAATATTGATTTTTTTTCACTTGAAGGAATATGTGAAACATAATAATAAAAAATCTTATTTTGAGGAAAATTCTCTTTCAAAATTATTTCAAAATGTGGTAAAAAATGCATAAGTTTGGAAAAGTAAGCAATATTGTTGGAAAGTTTGAAACCAAAAATAAATTTTGAGATTACACTTCAAAACATCAAAAAGTTTCAAAGCAAATACGTATTGTAAATTAAATAATGCACTATTTCAGGAAAAGCAATAGAAAAATTTTTAAGATCGTAAATATAATATTTAGACATTTCAGACTGCACATTAATTAAAGAAAATAAGACAGTTTATATCTTTACAGTATTTTATTATTGAATGAGTGTTATACCTGAAATAATTTATAGTCGTCCTTACACAGTTAGTCCCTGTTATTAACTTTGAAAAAATTATAAATTGTAGTTTAAATTCTGGATTAAAAATATTTCTCAAATTAAGGGAACAATGGAAAAGATAATCCATTTATAATTAAAACATAAAAGCACATACAAAGACTATTCCTATGATGGATATTATTTTGGAAGCCAATTTTGTTTCTAAGAATGTTGCTGTTAAATTTCAATAATTATTTCTTGAACCTTTCATTATATTAATTATATGAATAAGTAAAAAATGGTTATCAATCTTCATTTAATGATGTCGCAACTAATTTCTTTCCCTTGTGATGGGGCTATTCGCGAGATATTTTCACTAATCCTCTTGGGGAAACTTTGGGGCTAGCATTTATACTAATTCACAGCCTTTCAAGAAAAACACGAGATAGATATATGTTAATTAGTTCGACAATATAAAGTCTATAGGTTTTGTAGATGTAAAGGGGAGAAGGAGCAGTGAAGCCGTCAAGTAAGTGTGAACACTGGAGAATTTACTTCACAAACTTACCGCGCGTTTAAAAGGTAATTTCTGAGAAAATTATTAGATCGAAGATTTAAGATACTAGATTCAGAATCGGCCAGAGGTTCATTAGTGATTGTTCTCCTTATCCATTTCTGGTAGTCGGGTTTACTTAAGATTGAATATTAGGATTAATCGACGCTTTAGATATCACTCCTAGGTTTCTTCTTATAATTAAGCTTGTGATTGTTTAAGTGGTTGTTCAAAGTTGAATAAATATAATTGTTTTATGGAGTTTGTTGGTGATGTTTCGTTTCCCCCCACACCTAGAGACGCGCTGGACAGAGGGAGAGGAGTTCCAGTTAGGACCCCTCCCCCACACCCTTACAAACGTTTAATTGTTATAGAATATCCATTTTCTGTTTTTTCCTGTATAACATTTGCCTTAAATAATAGTTATCCCTTATTTTTTAAAAAAACTTTATCTCACAACTAGCATTTCTAGAATACTGTAAAACATTCTTACAAATCAAAAACTATAATTATTGCAATGATCTCATTAAACAATTTAAACGATTATTTTAATAGAATCATTGGCTTTAATACTTAATTGACCACTCAATTCCCATTAAAAATTAAAATTAACAGCTTTGAAGAGCATATCTTCAGTTCCGAATAATATAATTCTAAATACATTATATTAATTTTATCTGTAATTGTGTGCGCCATATTATTTTAATAAGTTCAGATTCTAATGTGTTATCAAAAACATTAGTATCCTTTTGAAAAGTGGTAATATTTCCTCTCTTCTTGTCCGTGGAATCTACAAGAAAGCATGATCTAAGTGGCTGAAAAATATATAAAAACATTTGAAGGGAAAAATGACTCCTTAAAAATAAATACTGTCGTAAGTACTCTTAATGTGTACATGGGTAGTAACATTCGGTGGATTTGTTTCCTCTAATTTCTATAAGCATTAAATAGAAATAAGAAGGGAAAAGTAACTATAATTATATTTTTGCCTTAAACATGCGACTCAAGAAGATCCCTTATTTTTTAAGATAGAATATGTGTTTTGATTTATTTCTCTAACTGTAACAAATAGACTTGTTTGGACTAATAATTTATAGCTCACAACGCTTAAGATTACTTTCAACTTCAAGCAGAAATAAAGGGACATTACGTAAACATCATCATCATCATATCTGGCAACACAGCAATTCGAGGGCCAGTGCCTTCTTTGAAGATTTCTTCATAGCTCTCTCTTGTACATTTTGTTCTTCAAGTTTCCTTGCTTATAATCCCAAAGACTGATTTCACTGAGTCTGTCCATATCAGCCTTGATCTTCCACGCTTCCGAATCCCAGTGACTTTGAACTGCAGTATCTTTTTGAAATTATCATCAGGCATTCGAATTATATGAGCTATCCAATGCATTCTAATTAACTTTATGTATTTAATGATGTCAAGTTGTTTATAAATTCTATATAATTCAAATTGTATCTTCTTCTCCAGTTATTGTTTTCGTTTACACTTCTAAGTGCACTTCGAAGTATTTTTCTGTCATAAGATGCCGCTCAATTTTCTTCCATTTTTGTTGTTGTCCAAGTCTCATATTCATATGTCAGAACTAGTCTAGTAAGAGTTTTGTAAATTAAAAATTTACGTACAAATCCAAATTACGTTAAAAAAGAGAGAGAAAAATGATATAAAACTCTTTATAAGTGGCAGTGTCTATTGATACGGATCAATGGAAATGCTTACTTCGGTTAGTAATTGAAAGCAAAATAAATTCTTCATAATTAGTTAAGTGTAAGGTACTAAAATGTATATCGAATTCACTATATTTTACACTAATGCGTTACAATATAGCGTTATTGCAAATATACATAGTCAAGGTTTAACCTGTATTTCTCCTGTCCAGTCGGGGGCTAGGTCAGTGGTTCCCACCCCCAGCCACGGACTGGTACCAGGTCGTGGATCAAATGGCACCGGACCGCCGATAGAACCTTAAATTATTTTTATTTTATTTACTGTAGTGTATTTCTCTCAGATCTTTGCGGTTTTTCTAGGAAATCACCTTATATTCCATGTTAAATCACCTTATATGCATTTTTAGTGTAGTCATTATTACTCTGAAGGCATATTTGAATACAATTAAACTAAAACTATTAAAGTAAAGCAGACTAAAAATGAACAATTAAAGTTCCCCCCTCCCTTCTCAGTGGGCTGTGGTAAAATTATCAAACGTTGACCAGTTCGCGGTGGTAAAAAGGTTGAGAAACACTGGGCTGGAGAACATGTGCCACTATACCCCCGAGATGTAAAAAAGCTACTACATGATAAATACGTCGAATCTCAAAGTAATTATGTGAGAGGGTGTAGAAGTGTGGAGAATGAGATGTGATTTATGGTGTCATATTCGCTTTTCAACTGTAGTTCAAAAATTGCCAGACCAATTGTATCACCAACAGCCCTCTCGTATCTTCTGAGAATGCCATTAATAAAGAATAAGTTAACGGGTATTGAAGTAGGCAGAAATTATGTATGGGCTAAACTTATGTGACGACACAGTCACGTCACATCAAAATTGTTGAGACTCCTGATGGCACATTTGACATTAAGATTAGGAATTATAATTACTGTTCTGTTTTTAGGACTGAATATATTGCACCATATAAAGAGGATTGCACTTTATTGACACTTGTTCTGACCTTGTCTTCAGGAAAATTGGATTTTAGCTGACAGTCGTGCTTTATTGTTGGATAACTGTTGGGGATTTGGCAAGCTTAAATATTCTGAATCTTGTGGTTCGACTTTCTTCTAGACACTTTATATACTTTCAATGGGTCCCCTCCCATATTGTAATAAATGGTAACGAGATAGCCGATAGTTCGGTCAAGTCTGCAACTGATGATACCTTGCGAGGTAACACTTTGTCTATCATTTGCCGAACTCTCACCCATTTCATAAGTTTCAGTAGCACTCTTTCCCATGCGAACACCCAATATTTGATATTCATTTTTGCCCAACAAACGCCATTTTTTTCAATCGCTGGTTACTAAATCCATCCACCTACAAAATACGACTTCATGGCGAGCCATGTAACACGTGATTTGTGACAAACCCCTTTTCGAAAAAGTGGAGAGCCTAGTAACTCAGAAGCATTATTGTAGTCAATATGCTGCAAAATTTTCTCATGCTATAAGCTCAATCCGGGAACTTTTGGATCCTACCTCGTACTTAAGTTTTCAGTAAAACATTGAGAGCATTTATACACACACATTACACATGGCTCTTTTCCTGGGTAAATCTTTCTATGAGATTATTCACTTCACAACTTTCACTTACAGCTTTCCGAACATCTATTGGCACTTTATTACATATTCCGGTAATCCCCATTTTTTCTCTCTCTCTCAAAATGTGCTTAAGGTATCCAAACACGCTCAGAGTACTTTTTCAAACATAGCATTCTAAAACACTTTATAGAATCAATTTTATGGCTCCGTACCAAAAAATGTCAATATTTTCCACAGCAATACTTAAAATAAATTATCCAAATTATTCAAAAATCAGAATTATAAGTGAAATTTTAGGAGTTGTTTTTTTAAAAAGCTGTTAGGGAAAAAAGTAATAAACTTATATCAATAAAATTATTACTAAATAAATTACTACATTTGTCTAGACAAGGCACTAAATATGTAGATTTTTTATTAAAATATAAAACATTTTTGAGCTGATTCAATACATGATATGACATATTTATGAGGCTCTTATTGGAATAACAGACCGTAACTTTTCAAAAATGTTCTAACAATAAGAATTATTTTAATAATTCTCTAGAAAATCTAATAACTATCATACTCAAAAAGTTTCAAAGATATACATTTATGATATTTTAAATTATTAGACCAGTATAACAAGTTTTGAACATTTTAAAACCTACTTTTGACAGATTAAATACCCACTTTTGGTTTTTCTCATTTTATACAATCCATTATTATTGAAATTCTTTGCAACGTAGAAACAAACTAATACAGTCGGATTCCGATTTAATGAATTCATTGGTCCGAATATTTTATTCGTCAAATCGGGGTTATTCGTTATATCGGGGTCCAAACAAAATACAAATTTTTTGCATTTATATTTTGGAAATTCTATAAGCATATTACACAAAAACATTCACAGTTAGAAGTTAAGCACTTTTTATCCACAACTAGAAATACTATTAGTGACTTATAACGCACAAATCAATTGGAATTTTTAAACTACTGACTAATAGACGCTTGAAAATCTTTTTGATTCCTAACATGAAAAAGTTATTTTTCAACTTTATGTAGAGAAGAAAATACTGCTTCATTTACATCCTGCTGCAAAAGAGAGAGGTATGTATTCAGTTTCCAAAAAATGTGAGAGTTTTACAGGAGTTTTATTACCAATTTCTGCATTAGAATCACTATTCATTGGCTCTAACAAATCAACAATTTCCCCAAATTCAGATTCAAAGATAGACAGTTCGTCATCAAGTGTATCACAATCGTTAAAATTCTAAAATATCCCCAACGTTGTGGAGTGGAATGAGATAGAAAGGCATTTCCTGTCCCACTCCAGACATACACGATAGGTTAAACTCATGACTCATTTACACCTTTAAAGTATAATAATGATCTTCACCCTTTCCCGTTGAAATTTGCTGCATACAAGAAAAGTTTTTTTTTCTGTTCCGGACAAAAAAGGAACATCATTTGAAAAAATATAAATTTTTTTCTAATAAAAAGTAATTAAAAAATTTTTTAGCTTCTGAAATAATTTGTAAATTCGGGCTTTATTGTTCGTTAAATAGTTTTTTTTTTGTCTTTCTTTTAATCCGGAGAAGATGAAGATTCGCTAAATCGCGAAATTCGTTAAATCAGGGGCCGGCTGTATATGTTTTTTAAGTTATTCAATTAAATAAATGAAAAAGAAAACCAACAACGTTTGTTTTGATCGAAATTGGTCAATTCAGCATTCTCGGGTACCTTAAATAGTGATACCTATTTGCATTTATCTAGGATTTTTCAACAAGGGGATATTCTCAAATCTACTAACTAAGCCCAAACAGCAGGGCTAGTATAAAAAAGTAAACGCGAAAAATTTCGCTCCTTTTCATAAAATATAAGGGAAAAAAACTTAAATTTCATCTTAATTTGCATATTTTTACAAACACTTTACTCTCATCTGAGTACCTCCACTCTTTTAGATTTAGCATGAATCAGTTTTCCGATTCATACAGATTTTTTTGAAGTACTTATATAATTTATAAAACAAATATAAAAAAGGATACTTACATGAATTAAGGCAACAATTTTTTGTTTAGCGAACACTTTAGAAAAATCGGATGATCACAAGTGTTTCCTCAAGGAAGTTATTCATATTCAAGCTTATAGTGTTGAGTTTTGGTTTCACTCAATATTCATCATGCGGTATATTCTGAGCTCTTGTTAAACATTTCAATATTGTTCTGATGCAACATTAATCAATTTCAGAAAAAAGATTCAGAGCATAATTCTTCATGTAAGATTAAAATTCATATATTGAAAGGAACAATTATATGTGATTTACTTTGATAAACCCCCATGAGATAAAAACTTAAATTCTTTTTGAATATCTGTTATTATAACTGTTTAAGACCCAGCTAGCACGATTGTGTGGGTTTCTGAGGGTTATTCCTTTAAGATAGGAAATATTTTTATCTATAAATATTACATTCTTCTGATTATTAACACTATACTAACCCCAATGATACTGGAGAAAATAATAAGAAAAAATGTTTGCATACCCCCTGGAACGTGAAGTGCTCCAGCACGAATGTACATGATGGGTGTAAAAGGGTTATATAAAATTCTAGTCCTTCTAGTTTTTGATTTTAGTGGTGCCAAAAATTCTGAAACAATAATAATAAGTTAAAATAAATAAAAAAAACTTTGTAATGAAATTTAAAAATAAATATTTTTTAAATTTTAATTTACTTAATATTTGTATTTTAATTTTTTTTTATTAAATTACCTATTAATTAAATTGATCGCCTTTTGACTTCACACAGACTTTGCCTTTTTGACATCTTTTTAATGGTGTGCATCTTAAAGAGAGTTTTTCAAAAAAACTGTGTTAGTTTTTCTTAAAAAAAGTATTAAGTGATGAAGTAATTCTGATTTTTTTTTCCTGCAATGATCGTAAACGAAGTCTTATAGAATAACTATTTTCACATATTCATTCCTTTTTTTTCTAAAGTAAAGACTGATTTTGTTTGATGCTTCTAAACTAATTAGGCCCCCCTTTAGCGAATTTTTAAAAAAGGACATTAAAATGCGTCATCTTACATATTTTTAAAATGTTTTTAAATCCTTCTATTTAGAAACCCACCGATTCAAATAACTTGATAAGTTATACGCTATGCTGATTGACATTTGACCTTTTATAGTAAAAGAACTTGGAAAGGGATATAAATTGGAGGATTTTTAAAAAAAAATTAATTACATAATACCAGTAAATAACTTTTCGCCTTTTTTATCTTCAATGATGCGGAAAGATGTTTCGCATGGTTTATGTGTATATTTCATCGTATGAGGTCATGGATTTTTTTGGAATATTTTTGCATAAATTCGTGTGTTCTATGTAACAGAATTGTGTCTCTTTAACGAACTATTAAATGCTGGACCATTCTTTAAAAATCACAACATTTTCTAAACATGTTAACGTGTACTAGATTGGATATAAGCCCTCATAAACTGAGCTGGTAGAGTTTTATTTCAAAAATTCACCCGAGCTAAAATATCAGGTACTCCAGTTAGTTTATGATAATATTTAACGTATATATGCTAACATAGTTTTTATATGGGGTGCCCGAAAAGTATGGCTACACATTCAAAAATTAATTGAAAATAAACAAATATAGATTTTTCCTAATGGTTTTTTTATGTTCCATTAAGAAATGACTAAATTTCCTGTTTAATGCAGCGCAAACACTAGATGGTGCAATGTCCACGTTCTGAAACATTCTTGTGCCAAAAGAGCCTCACCTCAAGAACAAGCTCAAATTGTAGAAGAGTTTATCAAATTTAAATCTGGAACACATGAAGGTCTGCTTTTCCACTTAGGCACGCTAGGCACATGCCCAAGGTGCATAAAATTTGGGGGCGCATAAAATCAGTAGGCGGAAAAATAAAAAAAATAAAACTATAGCTAATGTACCACAGCCTAGCGAATCACAAGAGAAGAATTTCTTCCATTTAGAGAGTAAAGACTGAAATAAGATTTACAAAAGAAAAAGAAAAACTTAACATTTTGATGTTACTATGGCACTCAAAATGGTATTATAACGGAAATTGATCATACAATGATGTCATTAATGATTTTGAGATGATCAAAGCTCGAAAAAAACATTTGTTGTACAAGTACAATCAATCAATAACAATGACTCAACAAAGAATAAGGATTTTTAAAAGGGAAAGATAGTAAAGCGATAAGCAATGAAAAAGAAGATAATTAACAAGTTGAAAACAGGTCATACAATAATGCATACTATACTGTAATTGCAAACTATTTCATTAAAATTTCCTATGCTAATTTGCAAAAGAGTAGGGGGATGGTCCGAGATACCGTAAGTAAAGAATTGAACAAGAGTTGTCAAACCATACACTATCCTTTTCTTACGTTGCCGCTTGCAGTCTGGGAAACTGCGTGTTCATAGGTGGTAGATAACGGAAATACTTTCCAAAGATCGAAAACAAAGAAGGGAAAATAGTAAGGTGTTAAGGGAAAATAGTAAGGTGTTAAGGGAAAATTCCTCTCGGAGCAAAACTGGAAAATTAAGAACTGAACGAAGGGAAATGAGAGAGAGGCAACGTGAAGTGCTAAGGGCCCGGAGAGGTTGAAAACGGCCTTGAACACATGCACAGCGCGAATGGGGAGCCACCACTCTGAAGTTGGGAAATGAAAAAAAGCTCTCCGGACGATAAGTGGAAAGAGAAAGTCCACAATAACGAAGCCACCTAGACCTTTTGACGATTTGGACTTCTTTTTGTAGGGATGCGAGAAAAAAGTGTTCACCTTTCTTAAATTAGTAACAATGTTTAAATGAAAAAGTCTAATTACAGCAACCACATCAGGTTGTTGATCTTGCAATTCTTCATAAAATGTGCTAGAAATCTCGTATAGATTGTATTCGTTGATCGCAACAAACGGTGCGCACGTTGAAATCGTGCAATAAAGCATTGATTGTAAAAAGACTCTAATGTTTTCTTTACTAAAAAAAACTGTACGTGAATATTTTTATTTGTTTTTTGCAATTAATATTTGAATGTGCAGTCATACTTTTTTGGACATCCGGTACTATATGTACAACATTCAAGTACCTAGAAATGTTAAAATCATATCTTCGTTAAGTATAGAGTAACAATAAGTGCTGTAATTAAGTACTGTAGCAATATTACCACTCATAATGAAACATTGTATCCCAAACCAATTTAATTTGCATATTTGTATTCAAACGATAAATTGTTCCAAAGTATTCCAACCAGTTTATTGTCCCGTTCGAGAGTGAATCATGAATTCGAATAATGAGTTCTGTGGTCCCAACTGCTTTCTGCTCTGGAGGTGAGTGGAACGAGAATTGTGTTAGTCACTTCATTCGAGTGTTTGAAGTGGTCTTTCATTTTGATATGGGTTGGTAATGACTATGGCCCTCTTTGTAAACAGAACAATGCCCGAACTATTGGGATGTAAATTTCACAGAATGTGAATTTTATTTTGAAGGATTCAGATGCCTCTATAGTGATTTTCCAATATATGGATATTTGAATAGTTACTGCTGTGAGATTTTCAGAGGTGTTATGATGGGTATTTGTTGAGGTTTTATTAAAGATATATACTTTAATTTCAGTTTGACTTTTGTTCAGTGATTTAATGATTCTTAAAATATTATTAAATAGATAAATTGATTTTTTTTTTCTGTTTTGAATTAGAGGAATAAAATATTCCAAATTATTTGAGATACTGTTTTGATTGAATGACATCATTTTAAGTATTATGAAGTAGATAAGTCGTACAATATTTCATGTAGAACTATTATTATACAGGGTTTTGCCAAATTCAACCGATAAATTCAGAGGGATGATTCAACATGGGAATGGCAAATCAACATAAAGCATGGAGTCTCAAAACACGCTTAGTAGGTGAAAATCGCGATAATAGTAGTCGTCGTGAGACAATGGGCCAGACGAAGAGTAGCAAAACAAATTAATGAATTTGGAGTGTGTGGTAGGGTTGAAGAAATGTGCAAGCATGCAAATTTCCTACTTCTACTGGAGTTACTGCATGGAGTAGTGGCCACTAAGAACCAGAGAACGTGTGGTTCACTCACGAGGTGCACCAGCACATTTTTCGATTCCTGTACGTAACCACCCCATGCTGCTTATCTGGGAGTTGGATTGGGTGAGGTGGACATGTTCTTTTCGCTTTTGCACTCCCCAAGACCTCAATCGCTTTAGATTCCCAATTCTGGGCCACTTGAAATTGCTTGTGTATGAGACATCAGTAGACAGACAGTGTAGGATATTGCTGCACGGACCGTCATCGTTTCAGCTGATTTTGCAACACACCGGATTTGTCCGTCAGTGTGTCGACTGTACTATGAACTATGCGGATCGCAACTTTGAACAATTTCTGTGACAATTCATTGCCGTTGCATTTCTGGCGTTGAACTGTGATGTATTGTTCGTTTTGTAAACATTTTTTACGTCTAATAAATGTATTTTTTTTTACATCTTATAGCTTCTTTCATTTCACTTCGATATCACATTCCTTATAATTGTTTTGGCGAATTCCTTTGAAACGTGGTTTGCGATCATACGTTCTATGTTGATTTATCGTCTCTATGCTTCATACTTTTACTCTCTGCATTTGTCAGTTTAAATTCGCAGCACCAAGTGTCTATATAAACATGCGAAACGAAATAAATAAAACATCAGTTTAAGCCAATATATAAATAACACACCACAACACATTATATATATAATAATATATATATATATATATATATAATATATATATATATATATGTGTGTGTGTGTGTGTGTGATGTGTTATGTGTGTGTGATTTAAATTTCTCTAAAAACTTTTTTAATTTGTAGTAGTCCGGCCCTTCAGGCTCTCCGTAAATAATTAACTTCCTTACCCGCATAAGGGGATGATTGTAACCGTGTCTCTTGAAAGTTAACACCTCGCATTTTTAAAAGTAAGATTACGACAGAAACCAACGAACGACATCTTTCCACCAATTCTAATCTCGTCGGCGGAAGTCACCGGATTGCAGAGACTTTCTGTTTGTCGCTCATATAAAGATCCAAGATTCTGGAAATTCCTCTCTTTGTCTTCGTCATTGGAAACGTGGCTGCTGCTAATTGTAACTGCTATGTGACTGTATTAATAACCGTTAGTCATGCGTGTGTGTTAGTTGTTAATCGTATAAAGGTCTAAGTAGAAAAAAATATGTTTGGAAACCAAAATATTCCTCCTCCATTTAACAGCTTGAAAAGATCACCTCAACATAAAATAAATACATAAATAAAATATCCCACTTGCTGTTACTACACCCATATATATATATATATATATATATATATATATATTGGATGAAATATGAAATTGAATATACAAATATATTTATTCATTTATTTTTTCTTTTTTTAGATTTTACATACTACATTATATAGTTGTATTTTTTCAAAAGTATTGCTTTCAAGTATGGCTTTTATTCAAAGGATTGCTTTTAAATAGGAGACGGAAACACGTCAATATGTTTGAATCTCTTTGATATAGTTGAACATAAAATGACATAGAAAGAAATTTATTTCTCTTATATGTTTCT